>JAQZBX010072377.1:0-15085 GCA_029593785.1 Cabassous unicinctus | reverse complement strand
ACTCATGCATCAAAGCATGCTCTATGCTACTTGGCTGTAAGGTTCCCAGGTAGAGCTTCCTTATAAAAGAAGCCCATTGAGTTTCCTTCCCTAGAGACCATCAACTACAGTATGGGTCACAGTCACCCTTCCTAGCATCAGGCCTTTGTTTTTCTACTCTGAGCTTCCCCAGCATCTCTGCTAGAGTCTCATAAAAGGCTCAGCTGAGCCCAGTTGCTCCAAGAGCAGGAGCATTTTGGAAGCCTTACCCCTAGCAATCTTATTGCCTTAAGACTGGCAGTTTCCATCATGCCCAGGTGAAACTTTTGCTCCATTGTTCCCTCTCTCATTAAAGCCACCACCAATTTCCCCAATGTGTTGGCTCAGTTTTTATGGCTGACCTCAGCCCTTGACCAGCCTGACTCTTCTCCATGGAAGAGGGGGTCCTGACTCCCTATTTTGCTCTTCAACCATTTGCTTAAAAGCTTTGGGACCTGGGACCACCGTGCTGCTGATTGCTCAAAGATTGCCTGGAACCTCCGAGAATCTTACCTCATGCAATAGGATCTTCTTGATAGTTTCAGGTGCTCAAACTGTACTTGGGACTCTTGTCTCACATGACTAGTTGGCAACTGCAACCTGGGCCCTTCTTCACGGAGTCTTCCCCAGCTACCCACTGCCAGTGGGCTCCCTCAGAGGTCTTTTCCTTCTGAGTGGGGGCCAGCCTGACAGACTAAGGGGTGGGCTGAGTAGGGAAAAGAGCAGATGGGAGGAGAAATCAGGAAAGTCTGGTCCAACTGGGGCGTATAAATCACAGGGCTGCTGTGAAGTCTTTTAAATGTTTTGACACTCCCCAATCCATCAGAGCCTTTAATTGGGTTTTGACTGAGTTGTTCTATATGTAAATACCAGTTACTGGTGAGGTTGTTTATAGCCAAAGTGTCTGTTTATGCAAATTGTGTTCCAAGATCACAGCGTTTTCATTGCAGGATAAAAATATTTCTTTTATTTCATGCCAAAATCACTTCCTCTTTGGGCTGAGGCTTATTTTCCTTTGGCTTCTGAATGCAGCAAAGCCATTTAGTAAGCCAGTAGAGAGGGGGTTCCCATCCAGCTGAGGCATGAAGAGGGGCCGACCAAGGTGGCTGTTTGGATTCCATAAATGCATAGATTGTGCTCTCAGGGACCTCAGCCCAGCTTCCTTCCCAAAGTAGAGCCTCACTGAATGATAGGGAGCTCACTGCCCCTCAAAACAACCTGGACTGTGTTTGGGCAGTTGTGACTGTTAGAGAGCTGTCCCTCTGAATGCTTTAGAGTTTGCCTTCTTTGGAAACACCTTCCACTCCAACCTGGTCTCATGGAATGACCTGCTTTCCTCAACTCCATGACTCTGAAGATGGTGATCAAGACCCTTAACCCTTTACCTCTTCAGGGTGGACACCCCCACATCCCTAAATATCTGCTTTTGAGCCCATTCTTTTAATGGTGGACCAGAGTCTTCTGGATGTGCTCCATTTTACCAATGTTCTTACAGATCTCAAACTTGAGCACAGTTTTTTGCTTCACAGAACACTGTTACTCAACCTCTAGGAATGCCTGAAGGTTCAGGCTAATCAGTCTTTAAACATGCAGAAAGTCATCTGCCGAGTTTGTCAAGTCCCAGAATCCTGTCCCCCATTCCCAGAGATTATGATCCAGCACGTTTGTTTTCAGAACAAGTGTAGTCTCAAAACCTCACTTGAATGGCAATTAACTAGGCCCTGACTTTTGTCCACTTGCTCACATTACAGTTCCATCTCTATCTTGGCAATCAAGACCATCTGTGATCTGAACTAACATATCCTTCCCTGGGCAGGAGAGTCCAGGGTTTGCACAAGCCTCTAACTGGAGTCCACACGGTCACATCTACCCAGATGCCGTGGCCTTTCAGCTGAACACAGTCAACTCTGAATGCATTTCCTCAAAATTGCTGCATTTTGGGACTGACCCTGACACATATGCAGCCATTCAAGCCAACATCACTCTCCCCTCCCTTCCCACCATCACCCAGTCCTATAGATTCCAACCCCTTAACTTTTCTCCCATAGCCACTGCCCCAGGTGAGGCCACTATCACCTCTCACCTGGATGATTGAAACAGCTTCTCACTCCCCTCCTAAAAAATCTCCTAGAAGCCCAGAGTGAAATTTGGGGCTGCAGATCTGTCCTTGTCTCTCTCCTGCTTAATTCTGTTTGTCCCCAAGAAAAAATTCAGGGAGAGTTTGGGAAAATGGGGCCGAGTTGGGTGGGCAGAGTCTGACCCTCTCATGAAAAGGGAGCAGAGAGAAGACAGAGACCTATCTAGAGGAGCTGCTTTGGATATATATAGAACGGGAAGGTGTTCTGAGTCATCTACGGGGGTACTGGAAAGATAAAGAAGCCAAAAGAAAACCATGAGTTGCTCATGCCTGTGGCTGGAAAAGGCACATATACCCCACCCTCAGGACAAATAGTCTGGGTGGAGCCCCAGGCCCACTCCTCCAAATGAACAGTGTGAGGGGGCATTCCTTGGGAGGAGGAGGGGTCTGGGAGGGTGGAGAGTGGTTTCTTTGTGGTGTGTTTGGCCAGCAGAGCCCCCTTTGTTTTTTTTATTTTTTATTTTTTATTTTTTTTATTGTGGGTAAAAATCAAATTTTTCACAATACATACCAATATTTGTAAAATGATATATAAATACATATGCATATATGTGCATTTGTTTACATAAATGTTATTTGTTGTATTTTAAAGGTGCTTAGATTACCTAAACATTACTCAGAAATTACAGGGATTCCCATGTTCCCCACCACCCACACCTCCAACAACATCCCACACCACTATTCCTCATCCGTGTGGCACATCACCCACAATGGATATACACATCCTGGGGCCTTGCCACCAAGCATAGACCACAGTTCACATCATAGACCACACTCTCTCCCACACAGTTCTGCATGGTATATTCTGATGGAAAATGGCCTATATCCGTCGCCGCCATGCCACTCAGGACAACCCCCAAAGTCCCAAAAAAGCCCCTGTATTTCAACCAGAGCCCCCTTTGAATCTCGGAAGGCACCCTGATCAGATGGGGAGAGGAGAGAGGGGATATCCTCAGGCAGGCTGTCATGCCCAGCTGAAAAAAGAGCAGAATTAGATTAGAGAAGGGGCGGAGACAGACAGGCACCTAATCAGCAGGGATCTGGCAAACTACTAGGAATCTAACCTGCCTGAGGGATATGGGCCAGATAGTTTTCTGAAAAGCTAACTAACCTAAGGAGACAATTTAGCTGAGTGGAGGAATTCCCATCTTGCACCTATGAGTAATTCACTGGGTTATCAGGCATCCAGCCCATACTTTATGGCAGGCATTCTTTTTGTATTACTTTTCTTAGATCTCTTATTTTTTTAAAAAAAAGGTTCCTTATTTTATTTTATTTTGTTTTGTTTTTCCCTATTTTGCTTGCTAAAACCTCGTTCAAAACCTGCAAAGGGCAGGCTGCAGGAAGGTTGATTGATGAATGCCGGCAGCTCGAGAAGCTCCTTAGGGGGCTAAGAGAGAAGGCTGTTTTTCCTTGTTGTTGTTGTTGTTGTTGTTTTTTCCTCTTTTAAAAAAATTATTAGTTGCTGCTATCTTGTTTCTTGTTTGTTGTGTTTTCCCTTTCTTTGTTTCTCTTTTTTTCCTTATACCAATTTTTTTTTTTACCTTCCTTCATTTTTCTATCTTATGTTTTCTGTTTTGTTCTTTCATTCCACCTTTTTGTTTGGCCTTCAATTTTCTTGTTTTTATTTCTCTCTTTCTCTTTTTTCTGTTTTTTTTTCTTTATTTTTTTACTTTTTTTCCCATTTTCTTTTCCCCTCTTCTCATCGCTCTAGTCTTTTAATTCATTCTATATATTTTTCTCTATTTTGTTTCTAATTTCATTGTTTTTATTCCACCTTTTTATTCTTATTCCTCTTTACTTCTTACTTGTGTTAATTATTTCTTTTCCTAGATATTGTTTGGTTCCTCTTCCACATTTTATTATTATTATTACTATTAATCTTTTCTTCTCCTTTCTCTTTCCTTTTCTGTGGTCCTAATTTTCTTTTTCAAGGGAACATAGAAAAGAGCAAGGAAGTAGAATAAGAGGAACGAAGTGTCAAAGTGAAACCTTACCACACACACACACCAAAAGAACAAAATAATCCCTAGAGTAGAAAGAGAAGCTAATCAACCAAATAAACTCATCAAGATAAACAGATGCCTAGACACCAACAAAAAATTACAAGCCATACTAAGAAACAGGAAGACATGGCCTGGTCCAACAAACAAACTAAAAAACAGGAGGAGATGCAGAACATAAACAACTAATCAGATATGTCCAAACAAATATCATGATTCAACTTAATGAAATGAAGGAAGAGATTAAGGATATTAAGAAGATACTGGGAAAACATACTGAAGAAATTGTCAACATCCATAAAAAGATAACGGATATGATGGTGATGAATGGCACAACACAAGAAATCAAAAATACACTGGAAGCATATAACAGCAGATTTGAACAGGCAGAAGGATCAACGATGTGGAACAAAGTACATCTGAAATCAGACAAATAGTAGAACACATAGATAAAAAGATAGGAAAAAATCCAGCAGGGACTTAGGGATTTGAATGACAACACAAAATGCACAAACATATGCATTATAGGCATCCCACAGGGATGAGAGAAGGGAAAGGGGACAGAAGGAGTGTTGGAGGAAATAATGGCTGAAAATTTCCCAATTCTATTGAAGGACATGGACATACACGTCCAGGAAGTGCAGCACACCCCAAACAGTATAAATCCAAACAGGCCTACTCCAAGACATATACTTGTCAAATTGTCCAATGCTCAAGACAAAGAGAGAATACTGAAAGCAGGAGAGAGGGAGTTGGAGAAGAGTGTAAGAACAACTAAAAAGATGAAAAGAGAAATAGAAACAACATATGGTATACATAAACCTAAAGAAAATATGGCTAATGTAGGTAATTCCTTGACAGTAATAACATTGAATGTTAATGGGTTAAACTGTCCAATCAAAAGACATAGATTGTCAGAATGGATAAGGAAATATGACCCATGTATATTCTGTCCACAAGAAACTCACCTTAGACCCAGGGATGCAAGGAGGCTGAAAGTGAATGGTTGGAAAACAATTTTACATGCAAACAATAACCAAAAAAGGGCAGGAGTAGCTATACTAATATCAGACAAAATAGACTTTAAATGCAAAACTATTGTAAGAGACAAAGAAGGCCACTATATATTAATAAAAGGGGTAATCTGTCAAGAAGAAAGAACAATCATAAACATTTATGCACCTAACCAGGGCACCTCAAAATACACGAGGTAAACATGAAAAAACTAAGTGGAGAAATAGATGCCTCTACAATTATAGTGGGGGACTTTAATACACCATTACACTATTAGACAGACCATCTCGACAGAGAATCAATAAAGAGACAAAAGACATTGAATAATACATTAGCAGATCTGGACCTAATAGACATATACAGAACATTACACCCAAATATGGCAGGGTATAAATTCTTCTCTAGTGCACATGGATCATTCTCAGAATAGACCACATGCTAGGTCACAAAACAACTCTCAATGAATTCAGAAAGATTAAGATTATACAAAGTAATTTCTCTGACCACAAGAGAATGAAGCTGGAAATCTGTAAGGGGCAGAAAAGCAGATTAGGCACAAAGATATGGAAGTTAAACAACACATTCTTAGACAAGCAGTGGGTCAAGGAGGAAATTGCAAAAGAAATCAGTAACTAACTTGAAATGAATAAAATGACAACACAAGTATCAAAATATATGGGATGCAGCAAAAGCTCTACCGAGAGGGAAATTCATAGCCATAAATGCCTATATTAAAAAAGAAGAAAGAGCTAAAATCAAAGACCTAACTGCACACCTGGAGGAGTTAGAAAAAGAACAATAAACAAACCCCAAAACAAGTAGAAAAAAGGAAATAACATAGATTAGAGCAGAGCTAAATGAAATTGAAAATAAGAAAGCACTAGAAAAAATAAACAAAACCAAAAGCTGGTTATTTGAGAAGATTAATAAAATTGACAAACCCTTAGTTAGACTAACAAAGAAAAAAAGAGAGAAGATGCAAATACATAAAATAAGAAATGAGGAAAGGGATATCACCACTGACCCCACAGAAAAAAAGAGTATCATAAGAGGATACTTTGAAAAATTGTATGCCAATCAGATAGATAATTTAGAGGAAATGGACAAATTCTTAGAAACACACAAGCAGCTTACATTAATGAAAGAAGAAATTAATGAATGGAACAGACCAATCACAAGTAACAAGATTGAATTAGTCATCAAAAACCTCCCAACTAAGAAGAACCCAGGACCAGATGACTTCACAGGTGAATTCTACCAAACATTCTGGAAAGAACTAACACCAATCCTGCTTAAACTCTTCCAAAAAACAGAGGTGGAGGGAACATTGCCCAACTCATTCTATGATGCCAACTCATTTGTTTGCCAACTTTAATACCAGGGCAAACAAAGACACCACAAGAAAGGAAAATGATAGACCAATCTCTCTAATGAACCTAGTTGCAAAAACCCTCAACAAAATACTTGCTAATCATACTCAACAACACAGTAAACAAATTATACACCATGAACAAGTTGGTTTTGTCCCTCGTATGCAGGGATGTTTTAACATGAGAAAATCAATCATTGTAATACACCACATAAACAGATTAAAAGAAAAAAAAATCACATGAGCATCTCTATAGATGCAGAAAAAGCATTTGACAAAATACAGCACCCTTTTCTGATAAAAACATTTCAAAAGATAGGAATAGAAGGAAACTTCCTCAACATGATAAAAGGCATATATGAAAAACCCAAAGCTAACATCATATTTAATAGTGAAATCCTAAAAGCTTTTCTTCTAAGATCTGGAACAAAACAAGGATGCCCACTTTCACCGCTATTATTTGACATTGTGTTGGAAGTACTTGTTCGAGCACTTAGGCAAGAAAAAAATATAAAAGGCATCCAAATTGGAAAGGAAGAAGTAAACATTTCACTATTTGCAGATGACATGATCCTATACGTAGAAAGCCCTGAGAAATCTACAAGAAAGCTCGTAGAACTTATAAATGAGTTCAGTAAAGTAGCAGGTTATTAGATCAATGTGCAAAAATCAGTAGCATTTCTGTACACCAATAATGAGCAAACTGAGGAGGAAATCAGGAAAAAAAACCCATTTACAATAGCAACAAAAAGAATCAAATACCTAGGGATAAATTTAACTAAAGAAGTAAATGACTTGTATGCAGAAAAGTATACAACATTGTTAAAAGAAATCTAAGAAGACCTAAACAAATGGAAGAATATTCCCTGTTCATGAATAGGAAGAATAAATATCATTAAGATGTCTATCCTACCCAAACTGATCTACAGATTTAATGCACTCCCAATAAAAATCACCACAGCACTTTTTACTGAAATGGAAAAGGTAACTATGAAGCTTATTTGGAAATGCAAGGGCCCCCAAACAGCCAAAGACATATGGAAAAAAATGAAATCAGATGAATCTTATTACCTGACTTTAAAACATACTGCAAAGCTACAGTGTTCAAAACTGCATGGTATTGGCACAAGGATAGACATTCTCATATAGATCCTTGCATATACATTCAACTGATATTTGACAAGGCCACCAACATCTAAATATAAGAACCACGATCATAAAGATCTTGGAAGATAATGTAGGGAAACATCTACAGGATCTTGTATCAGGAAACATTTTCATGAACTTTACACCCAAAGCACAAGCAATGAAAGAAAAAAATAGATAAATGGGACCCCCTCAGAATTAAAAACTTTTGCACCTCAAAGGAATTTGTCAAGAAAGTGAAAAGGCAGCCTACTCAATGGGAGAAAATATTTGGTAACCATATATGTGATAGGGGCCTAATATCCAGCATATATAAAGAAATCCTATACCTCAAAAATAAAAAGACAAACAACACATTTAAAAAATGGGCAAGTGATTTGAATAGATACTTCTCCAAAGAAGAAATACCACCGGCTAAAGAGCACATGAAAAGATGCTCAACATCACTAGCTATTAGGGAAATGGAAATCAAAACTGCAATGAGATACCATCTTACTCCCTTTAGATTGGCGGCTATTAAAAAAACAGAGGACTACAAATGTTGGAGAGGATGTGGAGGAAGGGGAACACTTATCCACTGCTGGTGGGAATGTAGAATGGTGCAGCCATTGTGGAGGACATTTTTGTGGTTCCTCAGGAAGCTATATATAGAACTGCCATATGGTCCAGTAATCCCACTGCTGGGTATATACCCAGAGGTATTGAAAGCAGGGACATGAACAGATATGTGCACACCAATGTTCATAGCGGCGTTATTCACTATTGCCAAAAGTTGAAAACAACCCAAATGTCCATCAACAGATGAATGGATAAACAAATTGTGGTATATACTACAATGGAATATTACTCAGCTGTAAGACGAAATGAAGTATTAACACATGGGATAACATGGATGAATCTTGACAACCTTATGTTGAGTGAAGCAAGCCAGACTCTGAAGGAAAAATATTACATGACCTCACTGATATGAATTAAGCAAATTGAGCAAATTCACAGAACTAGTCTGGAAGATAGGTTTACAGGAGACAAAAAGGGAGAAGAAGATTGTGAGCCAATGCCCATTTGGGCAAAATCTATAATAAGGTGGAAGGGTGTAGCCGTGCAGTGGATGGGCATGACAGTGGTGCAATGATGCTATTGGTTTGGGTGGTGCTGTATTGTGAGGGGGGTATGATGGGGAGGGTGGGTTGGATTGTCCACGGAACTGGGGGGAGGGTTGGGGGAGGAAGCTGGAGAACTCTGGGGATTTGCGGGTATGTGGTTGAAACTTCAACGTTGGGAATTTTCTTTTGGCAAATATGGCAAGGGAGGGTCACTGGTTTAGGGTTTTGGATGTCGGGGGCATGTGGGAGAGGGCGCATCTGAGGCAGGCTTCTAGGGAGCATGTGAGTGATCATCTTGTCATAGTGTGTTATATCAGTGGGTGGAGACCCACATAATAAGCAGGAAGGTGTTGGATTCCCATACTGAGGAGTCCTGCTATGTTCTCAAATAGAGGAGCAGGAGTCTTTCGAGAGCATAGGCAATGCCTAATAGGGGAGGATAGGCCAGTATGTCAAGCCCTTAATGTTGTTGCAAGTAACTATGAATCTTGTTCTTCAAGGAGTGAAGTTTGGTGGTTGCCATGGGACCAAGGGAAGGAGGAGGGAGGAATAGAATAGATGGAACGTGGGGCATTTTGGGGGCAGTGGAAGTGTTCTACATGATCTCACAATGACGGATACAGGCCATGTTAAATTTCATCAAACTTTATAAAAGTGTATTGTCCAAAATGTAAACCATAATGTAAATCATTGACCATGGTTAGTTGCAATGTTTCAATATTTGTACATCAACTGTAACAAATGTACCATCCACATGTAAAATGTTATTAATAGGGGAAGGGGAAAGAGGGGAGGATGTTGGGTATATGGGAATCCCCTATAGCCTGTATATCACTGTTCTGTAACTTAAACTTCTTTGAAGACAAAATGAAAAAAATAAGACACTGGGGGAATAAATGGAAGAAAATGTCACTGTACATATAAGAAAATATATCTTACAGTGATGAAAGACATAATGTCAAAAATTTTTATTTAATTTTATATTTTTAAAATTTTTTGTATTTTATTTGTTATTTTTAAAACTATCATTATTATTTCATTTTCTTATTAATTGTATTTGGTTATTTTGTTGGCTTCATTTTTGAAGAAGTTTTGGATCATAGAAGGGTTACAACTGTGGCAGCGGAGGATCATTGGTTCTGGGTGTCAGTGATGGGAGATGCATGGGAGGAGGTTCACCTGGGGCAAAACTATAAGGCATATAAATGTGTTCAAGTGTTCGTGGGGCATTGTCATGGTGGGTGGAGATTCTCACAATAACCAAAAGAATATTGAATTCCCATCATGTGCAGCAAGAATCCCCCAAATCAGGGGCAGTGACTAGTGAAGTAGGATGGACCATTGATGGACCCTTGATATTGATGATTGTACTTTTGTACCTTTACTTTTGAAATTGAAACTTAGCCTAGTATAATAGCATGCCAAAGAGTTACCTTCTGAGAGCCTCCTTGTTGCTCAAATGTGGCCAAACTCAGCATATAAATGCATTACCTTCTCCCCAGCATGGGACATGACTCCCAGGGATGAACCTCCCTGGCACTGAGGGATTACTACCAAACAACAACCAACAATGCAACTGGAAACAGAACTTGACCAAAGGGGGGAAAGGGTAAAGACAAATGAGTTTAAATGGCTAAGAGACTTCAAAGTGAGTTGGGGGGTCATTCTAGAGGTTACTCTTATGCATGTTTCAGCAGGATCTCATTAACTGCCAAAATAAATATTGCCTCAAATAACAGGGCTCCTGAGGGCTCTGGAAACATCCAGGCACTATAGGCAGATCAGATAGCTCAGGAGTTTGGTGCCCTGCCAGTGGGCACTACTTGGGAATTTATGCTCCCCAGTGTGACAGAGTTGGACTCATTTGTGGTTTCCCTACACATGGTTTCTCTGCCCCATTCTATTTGAACCTATAGTTAGTAATAGAGTTGATAGGTATATGTCCAAGAGACTTAAATCTGGGCTTTCCATGTGCCAGCTGGGCTCTGAATCTTAACAGTGTTCCAACACCTGCTCTTCAGTTCATCGGACTCACCCAGGGCAACTAACAAGGAGATGATTATAGACAATGACCATCCCAAGGAACAGAAAGAGTCTATAACTGCAAGCAAGATAGTCCCATCCATCTGCCCCCATGGAATCCAAGCCCACTCTCAATCAGAGACAGAGTGGGCATCACCATTCCAGAATCCTCAGGATTGGGAAATGAATGATGGACTAAAGTAGACTTACTGGTATTCTACTAAAAACTTATTGTGATTCTAGCAATGGAAGAACTTTTATCACTGATGTGGAGGCAGTGGCCACTGTAGGTTCTGAGAGGAGGGAGAGGGAAAAACAGGTGTAATATGGGGGCATTTTCAGGACTGTGTATTGTCCTGAATGACATTGCAATGACAGACACAGAACATTATATATCTTGTCATAACTTACAAAATTGCGTGGGAGAGAGTGTAAACTACAGTGCAAACTATAATCCACGCTTAGTGGCAATGCTCCAAAGCGTGTTCATCAATTGTTTCAAATGTACCCCACTAATGAAGGATGTTGTTAATGTGGAAAATGTGGGAGGGGTAGGGAGAGGGGCATATGTGAATCCCCTATACTTTTAATGTAACATTTATGTAATCTAAATATCTTTTTTTTTTTAAATTAAAGAGTATATATTTTTTTAAAAAGATAAAGTTCAGGGTCTCTTGCATGGCCTGATTCTCCATAATTCGGCCCTCCAATTTCATGCCTTTTACCCTCAAACCCTAAACCCCAGCAGTATTGAATTGCTTTGCGCTTTAGTCCTTGGCTTGCCAAATGGGGCCAAGGAACAAAAATGTAGATTGGTGCTGAAACAAATTCATTCACCTAGGTAATGATCAAATGTATTGAATTAAGCCCTGGTGATACAGCAGACACCTAGATAGAGAAAGTCTCTGGTGGAGTGTACATACAAATTTCTGGTCTCTAACATCAGATGATGAGATCCTCCTTCTGAAGGTCTACAGTAAGCATGAGTTTAAACCTTTCTTCTAATGAAGCTTGCTCCCATCATTTCCCCCTCTCTTTCAGCAAACTAATGCCTTCTGATGTACAAAGAAAACTGTTCATAAGGAATAATTCCCTTATCTCCCTTTTCTTCCATGCTTGCAATCCACATCTTCTGCCTCCTCTCTTCTTCCTTCTAATTTCAAAGGAAATGTGTAATTCTGCTTAACTGTTCTTTATTTCCCCTATATAGTTATCCATCTTTATTCTTTATGATAACAATTCCAACTTGCTCACGACTCAAATCTCTCCTACTTTAAAATAACAGCTTTATAATAACACTCCCTCAATTCAATGCCTTCTTTTAGTTCAATGGTTCTCAAACCACAGCCCATTAACATCACCAAACGAGATTTTAAACACAGATGCCTGGGCCACATCACAGAACAATTCAAACAGAATCTGCAGAGGGGGTGGAGTCGGGAGATGAATATGTTTTTGAAATTCCCCAGGTGATTATAAAATCCCCCCAAAATCATTGCTATGTCTGCCACAGAAAACTTATTTGAAACTAAAGGTCTCTACTTCCTATTTTCCCACTGACTCTTAATTCCATTGCCTTTCAGTTTTGTTTCATCGAATCACTGAAATTGCTTCAAAAAGTTCACCAATTACCTTTAAGTCCATGTGACCCTTCTACTTCCCTGACTTGACTCTTGCAGCATTTGATATCATGGACTACAACTTCCTTCTTGCAATGGCTCCAGTGGATCCTATGATAAAGCCTATGCTTATTCTCCTGCATTTGTTCCTCCTCAGTCCCTTTTATGGGCTTCCCTTCCTCCAGGCACCTTTTGGATATTGGTGTTCCCAACATTCCATCTATTCTCTGTACAAACTCTCATAGGGCGACAATCTATTATTTCCATTTCTATAATAATTGCTTCCAAATTTCCATTTCTAGCCCAACCTTTTCCAAGCTCTAGATCCATCTCTCCCAGTACCTACTGAGCATCTACTCCTTCTCTCCGAACCAGAGTCCCCCCTTTCACTCCTCGTCTCCTTATATGGCACCAACAAGGTATCTAATCCTGAAACCTAGGTGTCATCATAGCCTATTGCTCCATCTCTCCTTTGTGTGCATATGTTTACTGAGTGCTGAAAATTCTATAGGCTAAATCTTGAGTTTCTGCTCCTCTCCAAGTCCACCATCACTGTGCTAGCTCGGGCCATCATCATTTCTCTCTTGCATTGCTTCCTTAGTCCCACCTCCAGCCTCTGCACTGTCATCAGAGCAAGCTCTCTAAATGCAAATCTGACAATATTATGACTCCTTAAAGCCCACCTTTAAAGACTTTCTGCAACACAAAAGTTAAATCCAACCACCTCTTTAGACTGTGTGTGGTTGTCACAACAGGAGAGTAATACAGCGCACAGAAAGGTGTCATTAGGTAAAGGGGCAAGATAGTTCTCTCTAAGTGTAGGCAAAGACAAATGTTTACTATACACAGATGGATAACCAGAGCAGGAGACAGCATTACTGCCGGGTTAGCTCAATGCCTAGCACCAAGCTGTATGTCCTTGAGAAAAACTTATTCTTCAATTTAATCCATCCCTGTGGGTATGAACATATGTAAGTAGGACCTATTGACGAGGCTACTTCAGTTAAGGTAGGGCCATTTCAATCAGGAAGGGTCTTAATCCTATTACTGGAGTTCTTTATAAGCAGAAGGAAATTCAGACAGAGAGAGAGAAAGCCAGAGGGAGCAGCCAGAAGCTGAACATCAACAGAACCTGGAAGAGGAGGGAGAGACCAGGAGGTGTCACCATGTGCCTTGCCATGTGACAAGCTAAGAACCGAGCCCCAGAATGCCAGTCTTTGGGGATAAAGCATCGCTTTGATACCATCTTAATTTGGACTTTCTTTTACCCTCAAAACTGTGAGTCAATAAATTTCCATTGTCTGAAGCTGATCCTTTGCATGGTATTTGCTTGAGCAGCCAAGAAAACTAAAACACCATGGAAGGGAGAGAAAAAGAGAGAGAACTGTTTGATAGTGTGGTAAAAACAATGATTTGAACTATTCTAGCAAGAAGACTGTGATAGTGTATACTTTCCGCTAGATAAATAAAGGCCTCTTTGTAAGCATCGAAAAAAAACACAAAACCCCCAAAACCCAAAACCCCACCATGGATGCCCAAAACCTGCTTGTTGAATGAATAAATGGCCTTGCTTGGACAGTGGGCAGCCTGCAGATGGTCCTGCACGCTGTACAGAATTTTCAAAATAAAACGCTAGAGAAAAAGAAGTGTTTTAGTATAAACATCATGGCTGGGGCTGGCATAGGGAAGTCCCAGCCATCTTGAGGAGAGAGACCTTGCAAAAGGAAACGCTCTCAAGATATTTGTGTGCCCACCTCTTGTTTGAAGTTGTGGAGGACGAGAGGGCTGTAGAGGACCCACTGTAAAAACTCTGGTGCAGGGCTTGGCACCCAGCAGCTGCTCAGGACATTCTGCAGCACTAATGAGGAAGAAAAGCACAATCACAACCGACAATTACTGAGTGTTTACTTTGGACTAGGCATGATGCTACGTGCTTTATTGTATTAATTAATGAATTAATTGATTCTCTAGGATATATACCATTGTTTAATCAGTTTCACAGATGAGTGGACAAAGGTACATAAGGGTAAAATAACTTACCTAAGGTCACAGAGATAGAAAAGGACAGACTTGGATTTGGTCTTGTGCCTTTGCCCACCATGCTCACCGACAAATGCCACATTGTGCTGTCTATTCCGGTCAGTGGCCAATACCCCACGTTTCCCCTGTTTGCCTTCTATCTTCCCCATCACTCATTGTCCTCCAGGTACCTTATTTACCCTTTACATTTTGAATACACCGATCTCATTCTTGCCTAAAGCTATTTGAAATTGCTATTACTACAGGCCTTTAAAATGTGTTACATTTGACCTGATGATATTTTCATCAGTAAGAGATTTTACATAGAAATTTGACTATCCAGGACAACTTTTAAAAATATCATCAGATATAGTAACATGGACCCTGCCTTCCTGTATGGTAACAGTGTTACTGAGTTATGACTGGGCCACTTGATATGGGGTAAGCACTCTCTAATTTGCCACAGTCCTTACCCCTCCCTATTGTGTTCCACACAGGCTCCTTCTCTACTTTATCACTTGCCTGAGCTCTGTAGTCATTTCATGTGGCAAGCCCTACTTTACATCTAACAGACCAGCTGGGACCAGAGTGGACTGAAGACACAGAGAAGACCCTTTCTATGTCCTTTGGGGGCT
>JAQZBX010072376.1:0-15083 GCA_029593785.1 Cabassous unicinctus | reverse complement strand
AGAAGGAGGAGGAGGAGGAGGAGGAGGAGGAGGAGGAGGAGGAGGAGAAGGAGAAGGAAAATAAATTACCTTTCCCAGTCTTTGCAGATTGACCTGTGCAAGTGCTCTTCTTCAGGGAATATCAACACAATGCTTTAGAGATGAGCTCCAGGCCAAAGAACAGGGGCCACCCTGATTCTTCCTTTTCCTCCACAGGGGTTTTACCTTGGGCATATTTGTGACACCAAGAATTCCCCCATTTAGACAGTTCCAAATGTCCCCTCTCCCATAGGAAACAGTTCCTTATGGTCCCAGGCACTGTACTCTATGTCTTACAGTCAGCAATCCCTTGCCCCAGGGAACACAACTTAACTGCTCTCCCACAGTGTTCTGAGCTACCTTCTACACACAGGGTAGTCTCTCAGGCTACCATCACAGAATTTCATGCTCCCAGGGTGTGCATCAGGATTACTCTGTCCCCTCCAGAACTGGGATCAGGTATCTGCACTGTGAGTGTAAGCCAGCTTCATGGGAACCAGTGAGGGGTGGGGGAAAGTCCAGTCAGGGCATCACAAGATCTTACTGCTTTTACATAGCATTTTTCTTGATTTGTCGCTCGTCCTGTTATCATAGTTTTTTTTTTTTTTAATAATTTTTTTATTTTTTAAAAGATACTTATATTACATAAACGTTACACAAAAACTATAGAGATTCCCATATGCCCCACTCTCCACACCTCCCACACCCTCCCACATAAACATCCTTCATTAGTGTGGCACATTCATTGCAATTGATAAATGCATCCCGGGGCTTTGCCATTAAGCATGTATCATAGTTCACATTGTAGTCTACACTCTCTCCCACACAGTTCTGCATGTTATGTGATGATATAAAATGACCTATATCGGTCATTGCAGTGTCATTCAGGGCGATTCCCAAGTCCCAAAAAAATCCCATTTTGCAATTGTTTTTCCCTCTCCCTGCCCCCAGAGCCTCCAGTGGCCACTGGCTCCACATCAATGTTGTAATTTCTTCCATTGCTAGAATCACAATATGTCTATAGTACAATACCAGTAAGTCCACTCTAGTCCATAGTTCTTTCCCTAAACCTGAAGATTCTGGGATAGTGATGTCCACTACACCTCTAATTGAGAGGGGGTTTATATCCCATGGGGAGGATGAATGAGACTACGTTGCTTGCAGTTGCAGACTCTCTCCATTCCTTGGGATGGTCATTGTCCATCATCATCTCCCTGTTGGTTGTCCTGGGTGAGTCCAATGAGCTGTAGAGTAGGTGTTGCAACTCCACTGAGGTTCTGGGCCCAGCTGGCACATGGCCAGCCAAAAGACTCGCACCAAGTATAGGTTTAAATAGAAGGGACAGATGAGTCATGTGTAGGGAAGACATAATTGAGTCCAACTCTGTCACTCTCAGAAGCACAAACCCCAAAGTAGGGCCCACAGGCAAGGCACCAAACTCCAGAGCTATCTGTCCTGACCATAGGACCTGGATGTCTCCAGAGCCCTCAGGGGCTCCACTATTTGGGATATTATCCATTTTGGCAGTCTATGAGATCCTGCTGAGATGTGCATAAACGTTACCTCTGGGATGACCTCCCAACTCACGTTGAAGTCTCTTAGCTATATAAGCTCAATTGTCTTTGCCTTTCCCCCTTTTATTCAAGGTCTTTTTCCAGTTGCATTGCTAGTTGGTGCTTGGTAGTAATCCCTCAGTGCCAGGGTGGCTCATCCCAGGGAGTCATGTCCCATGCTGGGAGGAAGGTAATGCATTTATATGCTGAGTTTGGCTTAGAGAGAGGCCACATTTGAGCAACAAGGAGGCTCTCAGGAGGCAACTCTTAGGCACCCCACAACAATAGGCTAAGTTTCAATTTCAAGAGCAAAGTCTGTTACTATAGTCTTTAAGTGTTTACCTTTGAGAAAGATGTTTCCGCAATTTCAAGGCTTCTGTGGGTGGATGGAGCCTGAAGCGTCTCACACTGCCACCTTGATGGGGCAAGCCATAAGTACTTTTAAAGAGGTATTGTCCAATATTAGAATAATAATGACCTAATGAAAAGGTAACTTTAATGATAATAATTACTATGATGGTGATGATAATAATTCATAGAGGGATGTTTGTTTTAGGTAAGACCTAGATCTAAAGGCCCTCTGTTCCTTCCCTCCCTCCCTCCCTCCCTTCCTTCCTTCCTTCCTTCCTTCCTCTAGCTTCAAGGGAGGGTGGGGAAATTAAAATTTTAACTTTTCCAACTTCTTTAGTAACAACAGGTAAGCACAAATGAATCTGAGAATCAGAGTGACTAGAGATGTGTGTTGAGTGAGATAGTGCCTTGTAAGTCTTGTAAGTAATTATGATATGATAAACCCTTTGTTTCTAGACATGAAGAGAATACTTTAGGAACCCACTTTGAGGGTTTCTGCAGTAGGGTTCACCAGTTCATCACTGTGCAACACCAGCATCATAATGACTGGCATCTTCACCATCATCATCATCTTCTTCATCAAAAATATCCAGTGCCTGGAACAGTTTTTGGAACAGTCATGTAGGACATACTCAGTGTGTATTGAACGAATGAAGCAATATAACATAAATATCATCATCCTCATCACATAGGCTGTTAATTGTTCGTGTCCTATTTTATGGCAGATTCTATAATAGCTCATTGCTTACACAATATTTCATTTATTCTTACAATTTTTTTCAGTGGTATCAACTGAAGTTTAGAGGGGTTAAGTGATTTACTAAATATCAAATAGTTACCAAGTTTGAGAGCCAGCATTCAAACCCAGCTGTCTCTGTTTTTTCTATCAACACCAACTCCATCCTTTAGGACATCACATATCCATGAAAAATTACCGTATTGATGGCCACATTTACATTTTGTTGTTGTGGGCCCAAAAAATATATGGTTCTTTAAAAGAAATACAAAAAGATGATTTCTTTGAAGACAGCAGTCAATGTAATTTTAGCAAATATAATATTTATAGAACTGTGCAATTAATTTACAAATTTTTTATATCAAAATTCGCCCTGATGATCTTATTCTTGGGGGACAACAATTGTCTCCTCCGTGATATTTTTCTACACTAAAGGCAATTATTGTTGCTTCTAGCTGTAATAAAAAAATAACCGTAACAGATAGAAGTGTCTTCGTTGAAATTGAGCTGAAACTCCCACTGTGGAAATAATCAGAAAATTAAAAGCTCTGCAATCTTGCAAATAACATTGCAACTTAATATTATTGGAACATAACATTATTATCTCTTTTTATAGGGAAAACAAACATAAATATATTTCCAAATGACACAATAATATTAGTTTTATTTTATTGGATGAGGGGGAGGGAGAGCAAAGAACAATAACATTTAGGGTTGAGCAAATGAAGCAATGGGATTTTATGAAAAATGCTCAAAAGACAAGGTTATTCTATTTGCCTCAATGTTGGGTCAGATTCTTCTAAATACAGTGTGGCACTACCTCAGCCCTTCCTGTACGATTTTCTGGGGTTGCTTCATCTATAATTCTCCATGATAGCAGCAACCCACAAGGTCTGTCACTTGCTAGACTTTTAATTAATGTGGGTTAAATGAGTTATTTTAAAAATTAATATTGGAAGAGAGATCAAAGCCAAATCTTTCCTTTTAATATCTTCCTCCCTTCCGTCTCCACTCCCTCCCTTGTTTCCTTAGTCCTTCTCTCCTGCCCCTACTTCCCTCTTTTCTTCCCCCTCTCCTTTCCTTTCTCCTTCCCTTCCTTTCATCTTATACTATATTAGTTTGAGTTATGAGGGGATGTAAAACATGATAGTTCATCTCTACAAATAAAACAAGCCATTTAAAATCAGATAATCAATTAAGCATACATTCATTGAGGACCCACCATGTGGAAGAGTCTATACTTGGCCCTCTGGACAAAACAAAGAATATGTCTTATTGTCTGGCTTTAAGAGGCCTTAAGAAACATGCAGATCCTACCATAGCCCCCGTCCTGTGCAAGGCTCTGAGAGTTATCAAAGAGAAGTCAGTGTTGGAAATGGCTTCACAGGATTGTGGTCAACATGAATGGATTGAAGGGTCACATTGCCATTTCCAGAAATGTTGAAGGTGCTCTAAGGGATGGCGTGGGAAGTGGTAAGGAAGGTTGTTGATGATTTCAATTTTGAACAAGTTGCATGGACATTAGAACAATATTCTGCTAGAGCTGTCCCCCCAATCAGTTGGGAAGTTGAGCAGCTCTTAGTTTGATTGTGTAGAAAGTACAGTCTGTTTCTTTCTTTCTGGAGCCCTACATGGTGTGAGGACTACCAGGCAATGATACAGCACTCGGGCTTTCATCGTTTTCTTTTCTGACTTGGTCTCTGTCCAGAGTTGAAATGAATAGGCTGGGAATGGAAGGTATACAAAGCTCCCTTTAGGGATTGCTTTGTTTAAAGAGCCTTTTTATGATGAGATAAGTGCTGTGATATAAGTATATATATATATACATATATATATATTTCAATTTATATGAGGGTTTGAATATGATTTAGACTTCTTGCAGAGTGAAAAAGAGTTGATTCTCTTTTATCCAAAATGCCCAATATTTAAATTGTATGTTAAAGATGTGCTCAGGTTTCAACTCATTAAATCAAGGCATCTTTCTTCAATTTAATTCAATCCACTGCATTCCAAATAAATTTGTACTTATTGAGTATCTAATATATATGTGGTACCATTTGGGGCCCTTGGGTACACAGAGATAAATGACTTATTAACCCCCTGTATCCTTGTGTATTTCAAGAGTGCCCTGGACTTGCCATCTTCTCTCCATCCTCCCTGCCATTTCCTACTTCGGCCCTCATCATCATTACCTGGACCACAGATCAAGCCTTCTGAATGGTGCTCTGCTGTCCATGATCCTTACACATTCTACCTAGCAGACCAAATGATCTTTTTAAAACAAAAATTTTAAAACTTTGGGTGGCTTCTACTGCATTTAGAACAACCTTCAAAATCCCTGGTTTGCAGCCCTTGTGCTCCTCCCCTACTCCCACTCACGTGAGACAAGGTCCCCACTTGTTCATCAGCCCTCAGCTCCCAGACTTCGTTGTGTGCCTGATGTATTTGGTGCCTTGGGGCCTCTCCACTGGCTGGTTCCTCTGTTGGAATGGGTCTCCTCCTGATCTTCTGGTCATGGGCTCCTTCCTCTCATATCGTTAAAAGCCACCTCCTTGGAGAGGTCTTCCCTGCTTGCCATATTTAGAATAGCTTCCCAGTCACTCTCTATTGCATTGTAATGGATTAAATTGTGTCCCCCTTTATTAGTCAGCCAAAGGGGTGCCGATGCAAAGTACCAGAAATCTGTTGGCTTTTATAAAGGCATAAAACTTGGCATAAAAGCTTACGGTTTCAAGACCCTAAAGAGTCCAACTCAAGGTTGGTTTCTCACCAAAGTCAGTTACCACATGTTGAAACAAGATGGTCACTGATCTCTGTGAGGGTTCAACCTTCTGCTCTGGGCTTCCTCTACCTCAGATGCAGGCTGGCATAAAGATTGTCTCTCAGGGCTTCCTCTCTCTCCTGGCATATCATTTCTTTCCCCACCTTCTATATCAGTCTCAGTTGTTTTGTTCTCCTCCCAAGGTCAGCTGCAAACTATCAGGCAAGTGGCTCATCTCTCCCTGGGGCCTTAGCTGTTTGAGCCTTCTACTTTCTGTCACATGGTAGGATCAAAAATGACAAAGTTCTCTCCTCTGTGTGTCTTCTTAAATGAGTGTCCATTTATATCGGTCTCAACCTGAGTCACTCCTTACTGACATAGTTAAATCAAAACCCTAGTCTTAACAGGCAATTTAATCAAGGGCCCCTCAATGAATCCAATATAATCAAAGGTATCACACCTACAGGAATGGAGTAGATTACAAACATAATCTTTATCTTTTTGGGATTCATAAAGTAATCTCAAGCTGTCGCCCCCCACCCCCCCAAAAAAAGACATGCTGAAGTCCTAACTCCCCTTCTGTGTATGTGGCCTTATTTGGAAACAGGGCCTATGAAGATGTGACTAGTTAAAATGAGGACAAACTGGATTAGGGTGAGCCCTGTGCCCATATGACTGGTGTCCTTATAAGAAGAGGGAAACTTGGAAAGACAGACACGGGGAAGACAATTATGTGATGATGGAGGCAGAGATGGAAGTGCTGTAGCTGAGAGCCAAGGAACTCTAAGGATTGCTGGCAACCACCAGAAGCCAGGGAGAGGCATGGAATGATTTTCACCTACAAGTGTCAGGGAGAGCATGGTCCTGCCTACACCTGATTCCAGACTTACAGCCTCCAACAAGTAGTACATTTCTGTTGTTTTAAGCCATACAGTTTGTGGTACTTTGTTACAGCTGCCCTAGCAAGTGCATAGACATCTTCCTGCAATAGCACTGACTACTCTGTGATATTGCTCATGTTGATTTATGTGTTAGTTTGCTACCGGCTGCCAATGCAAAATGCCAGAGATGGGTTGGCTTTTATAAGGGATTTTATTAGGGTACAATCTTACAGTTCTGTGGCTGTGAAAACCTCTGAATCAAGGCATCTTCAGAGATTCTGTCTCACCAAAGGTCAGCTGCTGAACCTAGACTCATGCCATGTGGCAAGGCAAAATGGTGACTGGTCTCTGCCTTCTCCTCCAGGCTCGCTTTCTCCCCAAGCTCCACTGTGGGCCATTAGGCATATGGCTCGTCTTTCGCTTCTCCCAGCTTTGTCGCTTCAGCTTCAACTGCTCCACTGATTCTAGCTTCTGGCCTCTCTCTCAGCCTCTTGGGGTTTCTCTGTCTTTCTACAGCTGCAGACAATCCTGGAGACCTCTCTCACATGGCAGAGTAAAAGGGTGGCTCTCTTTCTCTGTGTCTCTGCATGGTTCTCCCATTTATAAAGGACTCCAGCAAGAGAGCCAGGACTCACCTGGGTCATGTCTCACTGAAGTACTCCAATCTAAGGTCCCTAACTATATTCAACCAAAGGGTCTCCCATCTACAGGAATGGATTAATTCCAAGAGCATGATCTTTTCTTTGGTCCACAAAAGGCTCAAACCAGGACAGTTTATGATTCATTTACTATCTGCTTCCCCAAGACCATCTCTCCAACTACAATATAAGCTCCATGGATGGGGATGTGCCTTTCTTGTTAGGGCTGTTTTCCCAGCCCATGGAATAGTGTTAAACCCTTAAGATGCACTCAATAGATATTTGTTAAATGAATGAATGAATGCTCATAGGCTAATGGGCATGGCAGATCTGAATCCAAATGCTACCATTTAAGTAATACAAGTGAATTGTAGGTTTCAAGGAAGGAGTGTGCAGTCACAGGAATATTGGGGAAGGCCAGCTGATGGACATGTGCATCCCCAGAAGGTGACATTACTTTGGTGAAATGCTTCAATGTCTTTTCCTCAGCCTTAGGAACTCAGAAATCTGATTTATAGGAATGGAATATCACCTCTTCCAGGGAAAAAAAAACTTGTTAATGAGAATGATGTATAAACTTGGATGGAACTATATCAATTTTAATTTTACTTGTTGCTGCTACAGAATGGGATTAGGTAATAAGATCCTTCAACCAATACAGTTTCATTCTCCAGGTAAGCTACTTGGGAACTAATTTACCTTCAGGAAGTTCCTTTGTGATGTTGAAATAATCTCATAGAAGATTAGTAATCTGTTACAGTTTTTATGGAATCACCAAGCCAAAAACTAAAGAAATCCCCAGTTGGTTAGTGGGTAGGGTACAAAACGGATCAAGATAAATGGTTCAGGATCAAGATCATATGCCAGGCAAGGGCTTGGGAGGCCTCTTTTCATGTGGAATTTGCTACGCTACAGGATTGAAACCTCTATGTCTGGAGGAGCTATATGTACTAGATGCACCTTGGATTTCCACTGTATAGAATAGATTTGTGGAGTGGTTTGAGTTGTGTCCCCCAAAAAGACATGTTTGAGTCCTAACCCCCAGAGCCTGGGAAGGTGGCCTTTTTTGGAAATAGGGTCTTTGCAGATGCCAACAGGTTAAGATGGGGTCATACTGGATTAAGTTGGGCCCTAATCTGATGGCCGGTGTCTTTATAAGAGAAAGGAAAGGTAGATTTAAACATGGACACACAGATGAGAAAACAGAGACACAGAGGAGACAGGGAAGAAGGCCGTGTGACAGCAGAGAAAGAGATTGTGGCGATGTGTCCATGATCCAAAGAGCACCAAGTGTTGCCAGCAATCACCAGAAGCTGAAAGAGTCAAGGAAGGATCTTTTCCTAGAGTCTTCAGAGGGAGCATAGCTCTGCTAACACCTTCACTTCTCACTTCTAGCCTCCAGAACTATGGAAGAAAACCAATTACTGTTGTTTTAAGCCATCCAGTTTGTGGGACTTTGTTATGGCAGCCCTAGGAAAGTAAGACGTGTGTGCATTTTCTTTGGAACCCATGGATGCCTGGTTTTTGCAAAGCCCCCTTTACAGAAGTTAACTTCAAAACATTCTGTTCTTTACAACTGAACATTTCTTTTTGGGCAGGAAGTCAACAAAACTTTAAATTTCAAGCTATAATTCTGCAACTCTTATAACCCGTTTGGAAGTAAAGGAGAGAGTCATTCCTGCTAAAATTCTCTGGCAGTGCAAAGGGCTTGGAGCGCTGTGTTCTCTAGGAGCCAGTCAACCTGAGTATTAAAAGTTAAGGGACATAGCCTGAGGGAGCCAGGTGCTGCCCTTTCCTGTGCAGCAAGCATGGGGGTATATAGCAATAAACCCAAGACTGTTATAAAAAACAATGGATCCTTCTCTATTCCTATTTCCTTGACTTGGCCTTTCTCAGTTTGGACCAGGATCGTTTTGTTGTGGTCATCTGTGTCAGGATATCTGCAAAATCCTAGCATCATAGCTTGTGTTTGAAACCTCCTTCATCAGCTCCATCTCCCCTTCCACTTCACTCTCACGTCAGTCCTGGAGGGCCCAGGTTCAGCTACGACCAAGATGCTTTCCTGGCACTAGCTTAGCTCTCCTCCCTTGTCCATGCACTCTGCCCAACCTGAGATGACTTTTCTTCATTCTTTATCTATTTAAATCTTACTCCTAATTCACAGCCCTGACAATAAAGTCAAATCCTCCAAAATGTTAAGCAAAGTTAATAACTACCTCCTCAGGGCCCTTAAAGGAGTTGGCACCTTTAATTTTAGCACTTGTTTCTTTCTTCTCCAATGGAGTCAAGTAATAATATCTTTTAATGAACGTCACTGTGTGTGTGTGTGTGTGTGTGTACCTCCCTGAGGAAGTGAATATGTAAACAGTCGATGGGATATATGGCAAGAGAATTTTGAGCCATGATCCCTGCAGCAACCAGTCTGGGAAGCCAAACTACGGCATCTACAACAATTGGCCCAGAATGGTCAGGATTTGGTCAATGGCAGCCAGCTTCTCTACTCCCTACTACCCCACTTTGCCACTTCTAATTTAGGACCAGAGAAAGACAAAAATGCTCTCCAAACAAATCATGTAATATGCCCGCTTCTAGTTGGTCCACCAGCGTCCCCATGCCAACGGGCTCTGGTCAGAACATGCCTGAAGCTATCCCTTTCATTCATGATAAAGCTTTCCCACTCCCTGCCTGACTTTGAGGCTCTGTCAAACTCAAGTGGTGGTGGCTGACTTCCTTGCTATAGCAAGCTTTGAATAAATAGCCTCTGTTTGTTCTCATTTGGGTGGTCTCCATTTATTTTCATATCCAGAAAAATCCTTAACAACAGATGTTAATATTTTCATTTCATTTATGAAGAAACTGGGGCTAAGAATGATTATGAATGTAACTTGGCCAAGTTCTTGTAGCTGAACTGACAAAGTCAACATTTGAATTCATACCCCTCTGATCTCAAAGCTATTACTCTTCGCCATCTGCAGTGATCCCTCTTCAAGCACCTAGTATGTGCCTGTTGAAGGCAAGGCCTGTACCTTATTCATCATTGTATCCTTAGCTCCCTGCACAGGGACTGGAAGACAGTCGGAACTCATCAAATAACTGAAGGCTTTGGGCACGCTGGGGTTCCTAGGATGTGGTTCTACACCGATTCTAATAGGATTGTACTTCTTAACTCAGACAATGTAAGTAAGTTCTGGTGAGCATTTCTGTTCTCAGAATAAATGGGAGCTGTTATTTATTGCAAAAAATACGAAGACTCATTTTTTAATATACTGCTTAACATAATAATTCCTGGAAACGGTTCCCCTGTGGTGAAATAATGAAAAGTAAGTGAAAAGAGCTGCAAATGTCGCTTCTGAGCAAAAGATTAGTTTAAAGTACTCCTCTCCTTGGGTTTGCTGCAAATGTTTGAATAATAGAATTTGTTGGTTGGACTCACATTATAAATCACAAACCAAACCATCATGGCCCTTTTGAATGGGTGCCCATGGGCTGTGAGGCTTTAGTATGTGCAGGCAGCACCTTCAGGGCAGGGCATTCCTGGGAGAAACCCATTGGGAAGCAGCCATTTTGCTGCTGGAGTCTCTGGCTCATTAATGAGTCTGTTAATAAAATAGCCTTTTGAGAGGTTTTTATTTTCGCTTTGGTTTTGTTCCTTTCTTTGGAAGGTCAGTAAAATTCTGGGAGAATTTTAGAAGTAGTAGCCTAACATAAAAGAGAATTTCCATCACAGAAAACATGCACAATAAGTGGCAACTCATTTACAATAGTTTGTAAATGAGGTTTCAACAATAATTGAAAGAATATTTTTAAGAAATTAATTTTCTTTTGGCAGCCCAGGACTGAGAATTTGAACAGTCTGGGTTCCACTATGAACTAGACATTTCAAGCAGAGCAGGTTGTATCACTTTGTAGGAGTCTCGATTTTCCAACGTGTAAATAAGTATGCATGATGTCTGGTCAGCTCTATTTTGAAGATCAAATGAGATAATAACAAAAGTGGATGTACTTTATAAACTCTGAAAGGCCATATAGATATTGCCTTTATAAGGCACATTATCATGAAAAGTTATCAAATAATATGTACTTTTTGCTTGTTTTCTACAGAATATCCTAATAAAATTAATATTTATCTTAGAGTGGCAAAACCTGTCACTATCAATCAGTTGTGTAAAATATGGAATCCTCAATTTGCATTGGGATCATAGAATTACTAGTATTTGTCAGACCCTAAGAGGTTATAGGATCATTTAGTTTACCCTCTTTGATCTGAAGCCCAAGTCAAAGGTTATTGTTTCTAGAACAAGACTTTGTGAGGGGCCAAAGAAGAGATGGGGTGAGGGGTATGAAAAGTGGGATGGAAAGAGTTTGAGTCTCAATGATTTTGTTTGTGTGTGTGTGTGTGTGTTTTTCTTTTTCAATGAGTTTGTTTTAATGCTTTTTTGTTTGTTGTTTCTTTTTCTGAGACAGAACATTAAGTTCCGTTAGCCCACCACTTGTGATTCCAGGAACTCAAAATGGTGGGTGGAGGTCTTGGGGATGGATGATAAGGGAGATGACAGGCAGAAAACATGGTGTCTATCTATGATGTCATGTCTTTGTAGCTGAAATAGAGTCTTTTCATCAGTAGAAGCCTGGCCAATACTCTGAGTATATTGATACAACATATTATACATTGGATGAGTTCTTTCTTTTTTGCCACAAATACTGGGCCTAAAACTGTTTAGAAAATGCTGATGTATCTCATTGTGCTAAAGGAAACCAGGCAAGAAGCTGTAGCTACTTAAATTAAGATTGCTCCTGGTGAGCGGAGTCTTGTCCTCTCAAAGGCTGTTGTCAAGGTGGCATAGAAATCACTGGCACAGAATTGTGACTCCGTGTGACACCCTGACCCAGTTGCCTTGTACAATGTAGAATCTTCTTCCAGGACTTTTTTCCTGCTCTAACCGCAGAGTTGTGTGATTTAATTGAACAGGGCTTTGAGAGCAGGGCTGGGTCCACTGTCGGTTGACTTTGGAGGGGCCATTTCTGAGCCACCTGGCACACACAATGGCCTATCTTTGGCTGGCCGATGGGGCTCCCTGATAAGGGCCACCTGATATGTCTTAAAGCATGCACAGCTCCTCTGAGGGACACGCCCATTCTTCAGAAGTCTGGCTCCAACCTGGCAGCCTTTTGAACTTCCTATATTCTGAAAGCCCATTACTTGACTTAATAATTTGGGGGAGATTTGAAGGCTGTTCTTGTCAAGATTTGTCAGACATTTATCTAAATGGAAAAGATGTGATTTGTAAGAAGATTTTTGAAAATTATCTTTGCAGATGATCAGCATGCTCAGGTCTCTCCTGATGCTATGATGCACCCACCCCCTCCTAGTTCTTGCTTCAAAAACAGGTCCAAACTAACTGTCTCCTCCTTGTCATACCCAGAGGAATTATCAAATATCCACTAAAAAACTTTCCATTGGTCCCGCAAAACTGTGGTCTCCATGGTCTCTGTGGGCTAGTTGTTAGTCCCGCTGAACTACTTCTGCCCTTATCCTGAGCTTTCTGCTACATTTGACCCTTTTAACCAACATCACCTTCTTGGACCTCTTTCATTATCTTCTTTTCCCACCTAATTGTTATAATTTTCTTATCATTTATTTACTCTCGCAAGTTGGGGTCTCTGGAAGTAGAGGCTGACATGGAGTTTGGGGTGCAAGATGTTTTTGAGTGATCAACACTTATGAAAGAAGAAGATAGGAAGGAGATTGGACAGAAGGAGAAGGCAAACAACGATGCAACTACAGTATCAGAGCTTCTCGTGGCAGCTCAAAACGGACAGGCTTTTATTTCCACCTTGCTCAGTCACAAGGTGAAAGCAGCCCTGGGACAGGTGTGACCTCAGGCGGGGGGAAGATACTGAAGGAGCTGACAGTTAGATGTTCTCTGTGGACTGCTTTCCCTGCAGCTGGGCATAAAGTATGGGCCTCCAGGGGAATCTTGGTGGTACGGCTGGTTTCTACCACATTTTCTGTCACCTGTCCTGTTGCATTGAGTGGTTGTAGACATTTTTGAGAATGATGAAAGGAGTGGACCCTTTCCCCAGAAGAAACCTGCACATTTGCCCATTGATACATTAGTAACCAACAATTTTAAAGGGTTCGTAAACGTTCCAGGACATCCCCAAAGGCCCTTCCAGTCGCTAAATCTAATTACAGTCCACCTGCAATTGAATTTCCTTCTCCTTACCTTATTTAAATTTAAACCCAACTCTATTTCTATGTAAACTCAAAATCAAAATTTTCTCCCGCATTTTTTTTTTCATTTCCTCCTCACCACCAGCCTCTGAGGTAAGTATTGGTGATCCTATGGGCACATCAAGAAACTGAGGTCCTGAGAGGATAAATAATTTGTTCAAAATCAAACCAGTATTAATGGCTGACAGCTCTGTTTACTTCTACAGCTCATGTCTCTTCCACTCCATTTCCTTGCCTCAAAGAGATTCTCAGCTCTCAAGGTGCTTGTAAATTGAAAGAGGAGTAGGGGACAAGAAAAGTACACAGATACACAGCGTAAGGACAAGACAATGCTGCAATATAGGCAGGAGCAAGATCTGTAGGAGAAGGAGCATCCCCTTAGGTTCATTTAACATGTGGCAATTTCCCCCCTCAGAGTCCATGTGAGAATAAAACTTGGATTAATTTTATTAATCAGCAGAGATAATTAAATAGTCTCTTTACGTGCATGCTAGTGACATTTCCATAGCAGACATTTCTGGATTTTAGATGGATATTTTTAAATATATCTTTCAGCCCCTGTGATATCAATAATCATCTTTCTATAAGAATAAATGATACATTTTGCATACATATACATTTGTAGCCTCCAAGAACTTACAGATTCAAGAGAGAACTATGAAGAAGACACATTACACTATAATGCTGTAGAGAGAAAGGTGATTGTCATAAAACAGAGGGGAACTGATGTCTGTGTTATTGTCTTCCATTAACCCTTGTACAGGCCCATTTAACACGGTTTTAGTCATAAATGTATATTATGTAGGTGGCACATGTCTTTATTACACATAGTTTAATTTACATAATTTTACATGCATTTAAAGACAGTCAAATGTTCTTTATTAACTTCCTAATCTGTTAAATAAAGTCTCTTCTAGCACTGTGCTAGGCCTACAAAAGGTATCTAATAAATAGCTAAGTGAGCTAGTAAATGGTTAAGTATAAGCACAAGTGAACAAATCCTTGGGTTTTCACTAAGATCTTGTTCCATTGGGTCTTTCTTCTACCTTTGACCTTGTTACAAAGCACACAGATTCATCTAAGTGACTTTTCTTAACTAGGTTCTCTAAATCTGATGGTCTAATAGGAATCGCTCTTTGCGTGTCCATCCATCAAGCCTCTGACCCAACATCTGCAAAATTAATCTGGTAATGGTGATATCACAGCATCTACAAGGATGACTTTGAAACTCCAACTGCTTGGGTTTGAATCCCTGCTTTTGCCACTGTGAGGTGTTGGGCAAGTTAATTAACTTCTCTATTATTGTGATTATTAAAATATGAGCTACATGTAAAAAGTGCCTGGCACATGACAAAATTCATTAAATGATAGCCATCATCATCACCTCTGAAATTCTTGTTTAAACATCTTATTAAACATCCATCAGTATCTGATCTGTATCTATCATCTTTGACTTTTAAGCTTTCCCCCAGCCCCACACTCAAACTTATTTCAAAATTAGTTCTCAAATTCATCCTCCATCTCCTTCCCTGCTGCTAGTTCCTTGTCTGTAGACTTGGCTACTGAATTGTGTTCCCTGCTGGCCTCCTGGCTGCCTGGCTTGCTTTCCTCCAGCCCATGTCACATATTACACATAAACTCATTTAAATTGTGGATTAAATTATGTCAACATCTTTGCTTGAAAGTCCTCAGTGGCTCCCATTACCCTGAGTATCAAGCTGGAGCTCTTCAGCATCATGGCACCTGATGTCCACAGCCGGGTACCTTCTTTTTTTTTCTCTTAACTTTATTTGTACATTTAATAATCGAAAATATAAACAATTAAAAACTAAAAACTAAACACAGATGAATAAATATATACATTCCTCCATTAAATGTAATGGATACATATAAATTTTTTTTTTTTTTTT
>JAQZBX010072375.1:0-15081 GCA_029593785.1 Cabassous unicinctus | reverse complement strand
ACAGATAAGTTTGAAAAATCGTTGGCATGTCAGGAATTGTACACCCAAGTTCAGTAATGGATTATAGTTATTACTGGTGTTTCAGCAATGTTCTGGTCAATTTTTAAAAGTGAATCAAAATTCAAGTTTCTGCTGGAGATGGGACTAATGTAAAGTTTTATGCCCCTTTATTCCTAAGGTCGTAATTTCTGCTTTAGACTTCAAGTTTATGTAAGATGAAGTATGACTGACAAGCATCACTGAAAATATATATAAGAGAAAGAAGGGGTGAGACACAAATTGGAAGCTATGGCATTACCTATTTCTGGAAATTGGTCTTCCTTATTTTTTCTTCATTTTTGGAATCTATGATCACATGTGTTTAGAAGGGAGGGCAGTACACTCTGCTTAGTGGATTAGGTCCTTGACTTTTATGAAACTTTTTTCTCCCCCACTGTATCTTGTAAACATTTGAGTCACTCTTTGTCACGTTGTGGACCCTACAATCCCTATATCTCTTTTTGGTATTGAAAGGGTCCTTAATATGAGATAGGAGAAATTTAGAATGTGGGAGCTATTTGTAATCTGAGTTCCTGGGTTTTCATTTGTGTAAATGTGGATTCTGTTTCTTTGTAAGGATGAGTTTGATTTTATTTCCAATAATTTCAAAAAAATTTCAATATGTCATAAGAGCTGGTATTTATATATGGATACCTGCATCACAATCTCCCTGAATTTGAGAACAGTCCAATAAAGTCCAGAAAATCAGGGTTGGTTTCCTTGAAACAAAATCTGGAGCCTTCTAAACATTCAGTAAACAACCGTGAAATCAAGGAAAAAGATTTCTCTGAATTATAGATTTACGGACACTCCGTTTTAAAATTAACATATTCTTTCAATCTAATATACATTTCCATTCACAGTTCTAAAATAAAGAGCTTTCCAACAGCTTTAAAAAAGCCATTCATTGTACACTTTGTGCACCTGATATAGTATGGGATCACATATCAATGAAACTGATACACAAACAAAAATAGCTGTTCAAGGACAGCCAGAAAAACAACTATATATGTAAGGGTCAACAATGGATTCAGAGGTGAATAATTTCTTCTTTATTATTCTAGTATTTCTTTGTTTATTATAATTATTGTAGAGCTATTGAAAAGCTTTAATAGTTAAGTAAGGATGAATGCACACAACTGTGAATATACCAAGGACCAGGAATATACACAATGATAAAAACGATATTGGTTTAATAAGTCTGACTTAAACAGATTATATTAAAAGTTGTGGGATTACCAGAAATTGTACACGCAAGCGGAGACTTGGATAATAGTTATTATTCATGTTTCAAAGATGCTCTGGCCAATTTTTGAAAATGAATCACAATCCAATTTTCTGCAGGAGATGTGTGTATGGGACCACTGTAATGTGGTACGTCCCTTTATTTTCTAAGGTCGTGATGTCTTCTCTGGAATTAAAATTTATGTATGTTCATGTATGACTAATTTGCATCACTAAAAATATATATTAAGAGAAAGAGGGTGGTTAGAGACAAATATGAAGTTTTGGAATTACCTATTTCTCTAAAGTGGTCTTCCTTTTGTGTTTCTTCAGTGTTCGAGGCTATAATCACACGTGCATATACTAGAGGGCAGTACACTCTGCTTGAGGGATTATGTTCTTGAATATTGTGAACCATTCCTCTCTCCCAAAATATCTTTTAAACATTTAAGTCATTCTTGTCACCTTGTGGAACCTACATATCAATTTTTCTCTTCTGGCTTTTGAAAAGGTCCTTCATAAGCCATAGTAGAAATTTAGAGACAGGGAGCTCTTTGTACTCTGATTTCCTAGGTTTCCATTTGTGTATATGAGCATTCTGTTTCTTTGTAAGAATGAGTTTGATGTTATTTCCAACTCTTTCTTAAAAAAATTACAATATGTCATGAGAGACGGTATTTATATATGCATCCCTGCATCACTATCTGTCTGCACTTGAGAACAGCTGAATCATGTGGAGAAAATCAGGAATGCTACCCTTGAAACAAAATCTGGAGCCTTGTAAACATTCAGTAAACTATCATGAAACCATGGATAAAGTTTTCCCCTGAATTATCATTTTATGTACACTGTCTTTTAAAATTGATATTTTCATTTAATCTAATATCCTTTTTAGTTCATAATTTTAACATAATGACCTTTTCAAAAGCTTTAAAAAAGCCATTCATTGTTCACTTTGTCCACATGATGCAGTCTGGGATCATATATCAATAAAACTGATAGATAAACAAAAAGATTGTTCAAGGTCAGCCAGAAAATCACTGAGGTAGGTCAGTGTCAACAAATGGATTGAGAGGTGAATAATTTCTTCTTTATTCTTCTGGTATTTCTATATTTATTGTAATTATTATACAGGTATCGAAAAAGTTAATAATGATTGAAGAGATGAATGCCCACCACTGTGAATATATAAAGGACCAGGGAATGTACACATTGGATAAAAAAGATATAGGTTTAACATGTCTCAATAAAACAGATTTGTTTTAAAAATTGTGGGGTTGTCGGGAATTGTACACAGAAACTGAGCCATTGATAATTGTTATAATTCATGTTTCAGAAATGCTCTGACTAATTTTAAAAAAAGAATCACAATTAAAATTTCTGCTGTAGGTGTGTGTATGGGAGCACCATAAGGTGTCATGCCCTTTATTTTCTAATGTCATGATATCTGTTCTAGAATTCAAGTATATATATGATCCTATATGATTGATATACATCATAAAAAAATATATTAAGGGAAAGAGGGTGGTGAGAGACAAATGTGAAGCTTTGGATTTACCTATTTCTCTAAAGTGGTCTTCCTTATACTTTTCGTCATTGTTGGAGGCTATAATTATGCGTGTATATAATGGAGGGTGGTACAATCTCTTTGATGGATTAGGTTCTTGACTTATATGAACAATTCTTCTTCCACATCATACCTTGTAAAATTTTGAGTCACTCTTTGTCACCTTGTGGAATCTTGAAGTCCATTTTTCTCTCTCGGTGTTGGCAACGTACTTCATGACTCTTAGGAGAAATTTTGAGGCTGAGATATTTTTGTACACTGAATTCATGGGTATCATCTGTATATGCGTATTCTGTTTCTATGTAATACTGAAATTGATTTTAGTTCCAATGCTTCCTAAAAAAATTACGATATGTCATAAGATCAGGTATTTATATATGGATACCTGCATCACAATTTGTTTGCATTTGAGAATAGCACAATGTTGTCCAGAAAATCAGGAATGATTTCTTTGAAACAAAATGCAGAAACTTCTAAGAATTCAGTAAACAATAGTGAAATCATGGGAAAAGATAAAGCCTAGATTATCAATTTATCTATACTCCCTTTTAAAATTAACATTACCTTTCAATTGAAAATCTATTTCAGTTCATAATTTTAAAACAAAGACATTTCAATCGCTTTAAAAAGCCATTCATTTTTCACTTAGACCACATGATATAATATGGGGTCACATATCAATATAACTGACAGATAACCCAGAAAAGTTGTTCAACGACAGTCAGAAAAACAACTATGTAAGTCATTGCCAACAAATGGATTGAGATTTGAATACTTTCTTCTTTAATCTTAAGGTTTTCATTTATTTATAATAATTATTATAGAGCTATTGAAAATGTTTAATAATGACTGAATAGATGAATGCTCACCACTGTGAGTATACCAAAGACCAGGGAATGTACACATTGGATACAAAAGCTATTGGTTTAATTTATCTCAATAAAACAGATTGTTTTAAAAACCTTGGGGATATAAGGACTTGTATGCCCAGTTGGAGTCATGGATAATAGATATTAATCGTCTTTCAGAAATGCTCTGAACAACTTTAAAAAATGAATTATAAATCAAGTTTCTGTTCAACATGTGTGTATAGGCCCACTATAAGGTGTTATGCCCCTTCATTTTCTAAAGTCGTGATTTCTGCTCTTCACTTCAAGTATATGGATCTTCTTGTATGATTGATATGCATCAGTAAAAATATATATTAAGAGAAAAAGGGTTGTGAGATTCAAGCATGAAGCTTTGGAATTACCTGTTTCTCTAAAGTGGTCTCCCTTTTGAGTTTCTACATTGTTGAAGTCAATAATCATGAATGCATATAATGGAGGGTGATACACACTGGTTGATGGAAAAGGTCCTTTACTTATATGAGCCATTCTTTCCCCCATGATCTCTTGCAAATATATGAGTCACTCTTAGTCACCCTGTGGACCCTACAAGTCCCTTTTGCTCTTCTGGGTGTTGGCAAGGTACTCCATAAGCTATATGTGAAATTTTGATGCTAGGACCTCTTTGTACTCTGAGTTCCAGGGTTTTCATTTGTGTATATGTGGATTCTGTTTCTTTGTAAAAATGAGTTTGATTTTATTTCCAATTCTTTCTAAAAAATTACAATAAATCATAAGAGCTGTTATATATATATGGATACCTGCATCACAGTCTCTCTACACTCGAGAACAGCCCAAAGATGTCTACAAATTCAGGAATGGTTTCCTTGGGAAAAAAATGCATACCCTTCAAAATATTCAGTAAACAATCGTGAAATCATGGAAAAAGATCTCCTCAAACCTATCAATTTACCTGTGCCCCCATTTAAAATTAACATTCTCTTTCAATCTAATATTGGTTTCAGTTAAGAATGTTAATATAAAGACCTTTTCAAAAGGTTTTAAGTAACCATTCATTAATCACTTTGTCCACATGATGTAGTATGGGAGCACATATCAATAAATCTTACAGGTAAACAAAAAAATTTGTTCAAGGACCGCCATAAAATCACCTATGTATATCAGTCTCAACAAATGAATTGAGAAGTGAATAATTTTTTCTGGTATTTCTTTATTTATTAAAATCACTGTAGAGCTATTGAAAAGATTTAATAATGATTGAAGAGATGAATGCACACCACTGTGAATATACCAAGTTCCAGAGAATGCACACATTGGATAAAAAATACATTGGTTTAATATGTCTCAATAAAACAGATTTGTTTTTAAAACTTGTGCAGATGTCAGGAATTGTACAACCAATTGGAGCCATGGATCATAGTAAATAGTCGTGTTTCAAAAATGCTCTATACAATTTTTAAAAATGAATCAGAATTCAAGTATCTGTTGGAGATGGGTGTATGGGATCACTTTAACGTGTTATGCCCCTTTATTTCCTGAGGTCATAATTTCAGTTCTAGACTTCTACTTTATGTATGTTCATGTATGACTAATGTGCATCACTAAAAATATATATTAAGAGAAATACGGTGGTGAGAAAGAAATATGAAGTTTTGGAATTACATATTTCTCTAAAGGGTCTTCCCTTGGTTTTCTTCATGTTTGTAGGCTATGAGCACGAATCCCTAAAATGAAGGGTGGTACAATTTGCTTGATGTATTAGGTCCTTGACTTTTATGAACCATTCCAGTCTCCCATAATATCTTGTAAATTTTGAGTCAGTCTTTGTCACCTTGTGGATCATTGAATTCACTTTTTCTATTATGGCTATTTGCAATTTCCTACATAAACCATAAGAGAAATTTGAAGGCATAGAGCTATTTGTACCCTGAGTTCCTGGGTTTTCATTTGTGTATATGTAGATTCTGTTTTGTTGTAAAAATGAGTCAGATTTTAATTCCAATACTCTCTAAAAAATTACAATATGTCATAAGAGCAGGTATTTTTATATGAATTCCTGCATCACAATCTCTCTGCACTCGAGAACAGCCCAATGATGTCCAGAAAATCAGGAATGGTTTCCTTGAAACAAAATCTGGAGCCTTCCAAATATTCAGTAAACAATCTTGAAATCATAGAAAAGATCTGCTCTGGAATATCGATTGCCGTACACTTCCTTTAAAATTAACATTTTCTTTTGATTGAATATCTGTTTCAGTTCATAATTTTAGAATAAATACCTTCTCAACACCTTTTAAAAAACCATTCATTGTTCCCTTTGTTACATGATGTGGTAAGGGATCACATATCAATAAAACTGATAGCTAAAAAAAAAGGTTGTTCAAGAACAGCCAGAAAATTACCTATGTATGTCAGTGTTAACAACTGGATTGAGAGGTGAATAATTTCTTTATTATTCTGGTTTTCTGTCACCCCTTTTCCAGAGCCCCCCCTGTCTCACAGAATATTCCCTCTCACTGGGACCTTTCACCCCTTTGCTGGGCGAGGAGTCATGGCTCAAGCCGGCTTTTTTTTCCCCTCATGGTGAGGCTCAGCCATCTGTGTTAACCACCACAGGCAATCTAAAATCTCATGAATCTCTACCTATCAGTCCATGCCGTGGATCTGAGCAGATGGATTTCCCAAGTTTCTCATTCCTTGCACCCACAGCATAGACATCCAGGCAACTCCCTGTCCACAGTCTGCCATCCTAAGGGCGCTTTCAGCAAGCACCCTCCTAAGCCAATGTCATCTTGCCTCCTTCTCTATGGAGCTCTTTCCAATAGATAAATGGGATCTCATCAAAATTAAAAAACCCTGCACCTCAAAGGAAGTTTTTATGAAAATAAAAATGCAGCCTACCCAATGGTAGAAAATATTTGGCAATCATATATCTGATAAGAGCCTAATATCATGTATATATAAACAAATCATACACCTTGAAAAGAAAAAGAAAAAGAACTCATTTAGAAAATGGGCAAGAGACCTGAAAAGACGTTACACCCATCAGAATGAAAGCTATTTAAAAAAAGCAGAATATAAGTTTTGGAGAGATGTGGATGAATAAGAACCCTCATCTACTTCTGGGGGGATGGTGGAAGTCTCCAGGCACTGTGGAGGACAGTTTGGTGATTCCTCACAAAACTAACAATAGATCTTCTGCATGGTCCAGCAATTCCACTGCTGGGTATATACACTGAAGAAGTGAAAGCAAAGACACTGACAGACATATGCACACCAATGTTCAAAGAAGCGTTGTTCACAATTGCCAAAATTTGAAATCAGCACCGTGACCATCAACAGATGAATGGATAAGCAAAATGTGGTACATACATACAATGGAATATTACTCAGCTGTTAGAAGGAATAAAGTGCTAACACATGGAATAACATGGAGGAATCTTGAATACCTTGTGTTGAGTGAAACAAGCCAGGCATTGAATGATGAACAGTATATGACTTCACTGATTTGAATTGTGGAAAGTGAACAGTCTCTGATAACCACTGTCTGAAAGAGAGTTTAACAAGGGAGAGAGAGAAAAGAGTAGGTTGTGAGCCATCACCCATATGGACATAATCTATGGTAAAATGATTGAATAGAGTTGCATATTGAAGGATAAAACAGGTTGGTAGTGATATTACTGGGTTTGGTGATGCAGGGTTAACAGGTAGGTAGGTTAGGAAGGGCAGGTTAGAATATCAAAGGCATGTAACTATGACTCTTCTCCTCCCATGAGTCAAGAGAGGGGAGTGGCATATACCCCAGGGGAATGGGGAGAAAGTCAGAGAAAAGATCAAACGGGGTATTTAGTGGTCATGGAAATGTTTTCCATTACCTTACAGTAATGGATACAGGATATGGTAAATATCATCCAAAATTATTAAACTGCAATATCTAAATTGTAAACTATATTGTAAACCATTGACAATGTTTAGTAGCTATAGTTCACTGTCTGTATAACAGTTAAAACAATGCTACCATTCAAAAGAAAAAGTTTAATATGTGGTGGGGAATGGGAAAGGAGGTTGGGTATATTGGAATCTCTAGTATTCCGTGTGTGACATTTCTCTGATCTAAAACTTCTTTGAAAACTAAATGAAAATTTGCTAGACACTGGGGAATGAGAGGAGGAAGGTGTCACGGTACACACTGGACATCCATTAATACAGAGATAAAAGGAGAAAAAATATTTTAAAAATTAAAAAATTCTTTTCTTTTTTTCCATTTTCTTTTTTTCAATGTCCCAATCCTTTAATTATGTTTTATTTTTAGTTCTTTTTTCTGTGATTCATTGAATTTTATGTCTTTTATTTAAGCTTATAATTATTATTTTATTCTCCTATTCGTTGTATTTGGTTATTATATGGGGTTCATCTTCAAGGAAGATTTAGAGCACAGTAGGGTTACAAGGGGGGGCTGCAGTGGATCATTGGTGGAAGGATCTGAAATGGGGGATTCATGGGAGTAAGTTCATCTGAATATACATGAAAAATATATAAAATTGTTGAAATGATAAAGGAATGGGTCATGGTCATGGTGGATAGACAATCACTCAATAAACGAGGGAATACTGAATTCCCAGCCTGGAGAGGTCTGCCACATTCTCCAAGGAGGCAGCAACAGTACCGTGAGTGCAGGGGCAGTGTCTGGCTAAACAGGATGGCCCATTGTTGGGTTCTTATTATTGATATCTTGCCATATGAGTCTTTGCTCTTGTAATTGAAACTTGGCTTACTTTTATGGGGTGTCTAAGGGATGCCATTTGAGAGCCTCCTTGTTGCTCAAATATGACTGCTCTGTAAGCCAAACTCAGCATATGAATGCTTTACCATCCCCCCAAAGTGGGACATGACTCCTGGAGATGAGCCTCCCTGGTAACAAAGGATTAATACCATGTGCCAACTCGAAACACAACTGGAAAAAGACCTTTAATAAAAGGGGGAAAAGGTAAATATAAAAGAGTTCATGTGGCTAAGAGACTTCAAAGAGAGTCGGGTGTTCATCCCAGAGATTCTCCTGAGTGATGTAGGGGTGATGGATATAGACCATTTTACATTGGAAAATGTTGTCTACCATGTGAACTGTGGTCTATGCTTAGTGGCAAAGCCCCAAGACTTGTATATACATTGCAGGTGATGTGCAACACTAATGAAAGATGTTTATGTGAGATGTTATGGGCGGTACAGTAGGTGGAGATCATGGTATTCCCTGTACTCTTTGTGTAACATTTATGTAATCTAAGCAACTTTTAAAATATATGTATAAAAAGTGACATTTATGTAAGCAAATGCACATATACGCATATATATCTATATATCATTTTACATATATTGGTTTGTATTGTAAAAAACATGATTTTTTACCCACAATAAAAAAAGAAAGAATTTAAAAATAAAAAAGAAAGAAAGAAAGAAAGAGTTCCATAAACATTGAGGAGGAGAGAACTTGTCAGCTTTGATCCTGTAGCCCCAGGAAGAGAGATGAGCCATTCACCTTACAGTTTACCTCTGACCATGTGAGGAGACAAGAGCATCACAGCCCAGAAAGAAATGATCCCTCCAACAACAGCTACGATTTTAAGAAGCTGGGCCCCCAGAACTTAAGAAGAAAGAGGAAGGCTGAAAACTTGTAGATATCAGCAACCCTCATGCTTCATCATGCGGCAAAAGACATTTTGTGAGAATGTAGCTCATCTGGTACTTTGTGTTGGACCATTTATTGCCATATAACTGTAAGATTTTCACCCAAAATAAGTGCCCTTTGTAACAGCCAAGAGATTTCTGGTACTTTACATCATCACACTTTTGGCTGATTAATACAACATATAATATAGTGATGTTGTTAATGACTATTTTTAAAAAGCAGGCAGTGGGATAAATGGTATGTATTTTCTCTTAATGTATATGTGTCTAGTTGAAAAATAGAGAAATATCAAACATTAAAAACTGGGAATGATAATGCCAGGGTTATGTACAAATATTGGAAATAATTCCATGAATTTTATTAGTCTCTCTTATCTAATTTAGCCTGTTTTTAAGGAAATAGGAAAGTGCATGCTGCATAATGTACTTGGTACAACAAGAATATAATTATTCATTTTTGTTAACAGTGTGTATGACTATATAACATTAATTAAATTAAGATGAAGAGTGACTGAAAATGGTATGCATATTCTAAGATATGGCATACAATGATACATTGTTACTGAAATTCCTCAAAAACTTAAATATGGGGATTTTTAATATGTTTTTCAAACCTAGGTAGTGTTAGGTTCAAAGGGAAGTGAAAAAATGGAAGCATCTTAGAAATCAGACTGGGATCTGAGGTTAGTTTTAGCAAAGCTTTTAATGAGTGAGAGACCTTAGCAGGCAGGCTTAATAAACAGCAACCCCAAGGGAGGGAGAGAAGAGGATTTTTATAATTCATTCTGGGGCTAGACTATAAAAGGCTAGGTTTTGATGATTTATGCTAGCTGTATAATTTCAAGGTGAGGATGTAATAAGTCATATTGGTTTGGAGTTCCACCTGCAAACTTGATGTTACCATCTCTTTGTCATGGGTTTTTAATTTCATATGAACAGGGATACTCAAGGAGGGAGTGGGGGTGGGAGATCTGGTTTCATTTCACAGGAATGTTTAGCTGCAGGAAGAGAGAGGAAGGGGCTTGGAGAGGGGAGCAGGGAAGGAGCTCAGGGCTTAACAGTCACATTCTCTTAATTTTTAGAAATGACAGTTTTCTCAAAAAATTGTGATAAGATATCTGAGAAGAAATTAAAAATTGTCCAGTAGCTACCAACAAGTACTTAGCCCATGAAAAAGAGTCATTTTGCATAGAGTTGCTAACACCCTGGCAATCTGCATCAATGAGGGTACAAGAAACTCTCTCTCAGCTAAGAGCAGGAAACTACCCTAGGATTCAAATAGCCAGAAACCATAATTTCATTATTCAATATTTTATTTTTAAACATACCAAATGAAATCTATAGTAGTTTAATATTATGTATGTGTGTGTGTAACATTTCAATTATGTATATATTTTCAATTTTTCATTGGATTAAAGCAGATACTAAGATACTATGTATCTTAAGTGACTCTGACTTTGATTTTTATTAGTGCCCTTTTAGACAAGCTTAGTACTGTTAATTATTTCATGAATCATAAAAGTATCAAATCTAAAATGATTCTCAGCATATATCTTGAATATGATTCATTATCATATGCATTTGTTAAAAATCTTTGTTCATTTAAAATACTATAAATGAAAAAATAATGTAAAACAGAAAATCTAAATTTTCTATGATTTTTTAGTCAGATGCAATTGTGTGGTTTCAGAGTGGACAATCTAATAGATGAATTCCAGAAAAGTTGTATGTTTCTATAATTTGAATCTCACTCATTGGAGACATATGAACTATATCTAAAATTTTCCTAAATAAAACAGTTAAAATAAAAAAAAAAGATATTTGTTCAATACCTCTCAATAAAACAGATGTTTTAAAAACATGTGGATATCAGAAACTGTACACCCAAGTGGAGGCATGGGTAATAGTTAACAGTCGGTTTCAGAAATGCTCTGGTCAATTTTTAAATTGAATCACAATTCACGTTTCCACTGAATATGTGTGTATGGGACCACTCTAAGGTTTTATGCACCTTCATTTTCTGAGGTCTTGATTTTGGCTCTAGACTTCAAGTTTATGTATGTTCATGTATGATTGATATGCATCAGTAAAATATATATATATATCAAGAGGAAATTTTGGTGAGAGAAAAATATTAAGCTTTGGAATGACCTGTTTCTCTAAAGAGGTCTTCCTTTTGTCTATTCATTGTTGGAGGTTATAATCATGTGTGCATAGAATGGAGGTCGGTACACTCTGGTTGATGGATTAGGTCCTTGATTTTATGAACCATTCTTCTCCCACATGAAATCTTGAAAACATATGAGTCACTCTTTGTCCATTTGTGGACCCTAAATGTCCCTTTTTCTCTTCTGGGACCACTGTAATTGTTATGCCCCTTTATTTTCTAGGGTTGTGATTTCTGCTCTAAACTTCAAGTTTATGTATGTTCATGTAGGATTGATATGCATCAAAAATATATATTAAGAGAAACAGGGTGGTAAGAGACAAATATGAAGCTTTGGATCTCCTCTGCCTTGTTGATTTACCTATACAACCTTTTAAAATTAATATTTTCTTTCAAGCTAATTTCTGTTTCATTTCATAATTTTAAAATAAAGACATTTTTGTTATTTTTAATAAAGGTATTCATTGTTCACTCTGTCCACATGATGTAGTAAGGGATTGCATATCAATAAAACTGATAGATAAAGAAAAAACATTGTTAAAGGACAGGCAGAAAAAAACCTATGTATGTCAGTGTCAAAAAACGAATTGAAAGGTAATAATTTCTTCTCTATTTTTCTGGATTTTTTTATTTGTTATAATTATTATAGAGCTATTGTCAAGGTTTAATAATTATTGAAGCAATGAATGCCCACCACTATAATATACCAAGGACAAGGGAATGTACAATTGGAGAAAAAAGATAATGATTTAATATGTCTCTATAAAACAAACCGGTTTAAAAATTCTGGGGACATCAGGAACTGTACACCCAAGTTGAGCCATAAATAATAGTTGTCAGACGTGTTTCAGAAATACTCTGAGCAGTTTTCAAAAATGAAACATAATTCAAGTTTCTTTGGAGATTCAACCACTGTAAGTTGTTATGCCTGTTTATTTTCTAAGGTTGTGATTTCGGCTCTAGACCTCAATGTTATATATATACATGTATAAGTGATATGCATCACTGAAAATATATATTAAGGAAGTAGGGTGGTGAGAGACAGAAATGAAGATTTGGAATTACCTATTTCTAGAAAGTGATCTTCCTTTTGTGCTTCTTCAGTGTTGGAGACTATAATAACTCATGCATAGAATGTATGGTGGTACAATCAACTTGATGCATTAATTCCTTGAATTTTATGAAACATTCCTCTCCCCCATAATATCTTGTAAACATATGCGTCACTCTTTGTCACCTTGTTGACCCTTGCAAATCCAGTATTCTCTTCTGGGTGTTGGCAAGTTCCTACAAAACCACAGGACAAATTAAGAGGCAGGCAATTTGTGCTCTGATTTCCTGGGGTTTCATTTGTCTATATGTGGATTCAGTTCCTTGTAAGAATGAATTTGATTTTACTTCCAATGTTTTCTAAAAAATTAGAGTATGTCATAAGAGCAAGTATTTATATATGGGCATATGTATCACAATTTCTCTGAACTCGAGGAACAGCCCAGTGCTATCCAACAAATCAGGAATGGTTTCCTTGAAACAAAATCTGGATCATTCAAATCATTAATTAAACAATCGTGAAATAATGGATAAAGATCTCTGAAGTATTGATTTATCTACACTCCTTTTTAAAATTAACATTTTCTTTCAAACTAATATCGGTTTTAGATCATAATTTTATAATAAAGACATTTCAACAGCATTAAAAAAGCCATTCATTGTTCACTTTGTCCACATGATGTAGTATGGGATCACATGTCAATAAAACTGGTAGACAAACCAAAAAAGTTGCTCTTGGACTGCCAGGAAAACACCTATGTCTGTCATTGTCAACAAATGGATTTGAGGTGAATAATTTCTTCTTTATTCTTCTGGTTTTTCTTTATTTATAAAAATTATTATAGAGCTAATGAAAAGGTTTAATAATGATTAAAGAGATGATTGCACACCATGGTGGACAAAGCAATGACCAGGGAATGTACACATTGGATACAATAAATATTGTTTCAATATGTATCAATATAACAGATTTGTTTTAAAAATCATGGGGATGACAGGAATTTTACACCTAAGTTGAACCATGTATAATAGTTATTAGTCTTGTTACAGAAATGCTCCGGCCACTTTAAAAAAGAATCGCAATTAAAGTTTCTGTTGGAGATGTGTGTATGGGAACATTCTAACGTGTTATGCCCCTAAATTTTCTACAGTCATGATTTCTGCTCTAGACTTCAAGATTATGTATGTTCACATACGACTGATATTCATCACAAAAATATATATTACGGGAAAGAGGGTGGCAAGAGACAAATATTAAGCTTTGGAAATACCTATTTCTCTAAAGTGTTCTTCCTTTTGTGTTTCTCCATTGTTGGAAGCTGTTATCATGTATGCATAGAAAGTAGGGTGATCCACTCTGCTTGATGGATTAGGTCCTTGACTTTTATAAACTATTCACCTCTCCGATGATATCTTGTAAACTTTAGAGTCACTCTGTAACCTTGTGGACACAAGTCTCTTTTTCTCTTCTGGGTGTTTGCAAGGTCCTTCATAAGTGATAGGAGATATTTGGAGGCTGGGAGCTATATGTGCTTTGAATTCCTGGGTTTTCTTTTGTGTATATCTGGATTCTGTTTCTTTGTTAGAATGAGTTGGATTTTATTTCCAATGTTTTTTTAAAAACTACAATATGTCATTAGAGCAGGTATTTATATATGGATACCTCCATGAAAAGAACTGTTCACTCAACAAAAGACAAATGATGTGCAGAATCTCAGGAATAGTTTCTCTGAAACAAAATTCAAAGCCTCCTAAACAGTCAGTAACAATTGTGAATTCATGGAAAAAGATCTCCTCTGAATTGTCTATCAATCTAATATACGTTTCAGTTCATAATTGTAAAATAAATACTTTTTCAACAGCTTTAAAAGAGACATTCATTATTCACTTTTTCCACATTATGTAGTACTGTATCACATATCAATAAAACTGATACATAAACAATAGAAGTTGTTGAAGGACAGCAAGAAAAACACCTATGTATGTCAGTGTCAACAAATGGATTGAGAGGTGAATAATGTCTTATTTATTTTTCTGGTTTTTCATTATTATAATTATTGTAAAGTTATTGAAAAGGTTTAATAATGATTGAAGAGATGAATGCACACCATTGTGAATATACTAAGGACTACGGAATGTATACATTGGATAAAAGAGATATTGGTTAAATATATCTCAATAAAGAGATTTGCTTTAAAAATTGTGGGGATGTCAGGAATTTTACACCCAAGTTGAGCCATGGATAATAGTTATTAGTTGGGTTCAGAAATGCTCAAGTCAATTTTTAAAAAGGAATAAAAGTTCAGGTTTCTGCTGGAGATGAGTGTATGGGACCACTGTAAGGTGTTATGCCTCTTTATTTTCTAAGTTCATGATTTCTGCTCTAAAATTCAAGTTTATATATGTTCAGGTATGATTGATATGTATCACTAAAATATATATATTAAGAGAAAGAAGGTGGTGATAGACAAATATGACGATTTGGATTAACCTAATTATCTAAA
>JAQZBX010072374.1:0-15083 GCA_029593785.1 Cabassous unicinctus | reverse complement strand
ATATATATGTATACATTTTATAAAGGTGCCTAGATTACCCAAATATTACTCAGAAACTACAGGGATTCCCATGCTCCCCACCGCCCACACCCCCAACAACACCCCACACAACCATTCCCCATCCACGTGGTACTACACCCGCAATGGATATACACATCCTGGGGCCTTGCCACCGAGCATAGACCACAGTTCACATCACCTAAGAGCCTATCTTAGTTTCCCAGGGCAGCCGTAACAAAGTATCACAAACTAGATGATTTATAATAGCAGAAGTTTATTTTCTCAGAGTTCTGGAAGCTAGCAGTCTGAAATCAAGGTGTCTGCAGGGTCATGCGTCCTCATAAACCTGTAGGGTAGAATCTTTCCTTGTTTCTTCTAACTTCTGGTATTTATCTACAAGCTTTGGTATTCCTTGGCTTATAGCTGCATTACTGCAATCTCTGTCTCTGTCTTCATGTGGCCTTATTCTCTGTGTCTGTCTGTCTCTGTGTCCAAATTTCCCTCTTCTTATAGAGACACCAGTCACATTGCATTAGGACCCAACATAATTCATTTTAGCTTCATCTTAACTGGGCACATCTTCAATGGCCCTATTTCTAAATAAGGTTTCATTAACAAGATTAAGGTTTAGGACTTTAACATATCTCTTTGGGAGACATAATTCAGCCCATAATAGAGTTAATAGTAAAAACAATCTATTCACAGTAATTTCAGGATATGAAATGGGGATTTCAGTGACTAGGGATCTACAGCAACACAGGTGGCACACTCTGAATTTTAAACATCCTCCAAGTGCCTTCCCTGATAGAGACATAATATACAATTTTCTTATTCAGAGTAACAAGAATAAGGTGGAGAATTTTATTTTATTTTATTTTATTTTTTCTCTTACAACACTCAAATATTCTTCAACACATACAAAGAGACACTGTAAATATAAATTATAGTCATTTTTATGTGTGTAAGTTAATGGCAGTAGTAGAATTATATTAAAGGTAGAAAGCAAGAAATGCAGATACCTATATGACTAATTAATTTTTTATATTGTGTAGTTTCAAAATCTGTATATGTTAGGGCTGTGACAATGAGAAATTGCTGTACCACATTTTTAGTCAGAGGCTAGCTCCTAAACCTTGGGTAAAGTTTTCTAGAAATAAAAAATGGGCTGGAGTTTATGTTCTATTATCTCTGCTCAAGCAAACATTTTTTTCCAAATCTAAATTATACCAAGAACCAGCCACAGATACCAAAGCAATGATAATTTTTTTAACATTCTTATGACAAGAAGGAGAGCGGCATGGGAGAGAGATAAAGAAAGACTAAATATTCAAAACGGATCAGACTAAATGTAAAAGCTAAAATTAGCAAACCTTTAAAAGAAAACAGAGGCAAACACTCATGACCTTGGATTTGGCAAAGGATCCTTAGGCATGAATCCAAAAACATGAACAACAAAAGAAAAAAATAGACAAATTGAATTAATCAAAATTAACGACTTCTGTGCTTGGAAGGACACCATCAAGAAAATGAAGACAACTAAAGAATGGGAGAAAACATTTGAAAATCATATATCTGGTAAGGGACTTGTATCTGGAATATATACAAAGTCTTACAGCTCAATAATAAAAGACAAATAACTCTATTATTAAAAATCAACAAAGATAGGAAAAACCATTTCTCAAAAGAAGGGCTGCAAATGTCCAATAAGACATGAAAATTTGCTGACATCATTAGCCATAAGGGAAATACAAGTTGAAACAACAATGAGATAACCTTTCACACTCGCTAGAATGGCTGGAAAAAAAGAGTCAGATAATAACAAAGGTCAGTGAGGATGTGGAGAAATTGGCACCTTCATATTGCTGATAGGAATATAAAATGATGCAACCATTTTGGAAAACAGTGTGGCAATTCCCCAAACGATTGTACATAGAGTTTCCATATGACTTAGAATTTCTACCCTTAGATATCTGCTCAAGAGATATGAACAAGGAAACTCAGAAATATTAAAACAAAGTTTATAGCAGCAAAAGCAGGCTAAGGGCCCTTTTAGAAGGAAACCCATATATCTGGAGCATGATCTAGAAAGGAGCGCGGTGGGAAAATGGGCTCTGGGTGGGACATTCCCCTTAGCTCGGTGACTCTTGACCCATAGATTGAGAACTCTGGTTCAGCCATAGAAGATCAAGAACAGGCTTCCTAAACTTCAAGATGGTCTCAGGCACCGGCCCTTGTGCTTAGCTCCCTCTTGCCTGGGTTGAAGGGTATACTGAGATAAGATAAACCTGAAAGGGACATGAGAAAGGCATGAGAGAGATGTACTAGGAAACTTTCTTAATTACTCTCCTTTTTTTGTTGTTGTTGTTGTTGCTTTGGAATTACTGCAGTTTAATGACAAGTCTCTGAGATGTAAGTGATGGAAATATATTTAAGACAAACATACATATAATGCTTTAGAAACATGACTGATGTTACTACACAGCAGTACTATCTGTCTTCAAACACTTGCTGCACTATCCCACTGATTAGCTTCCATTTTAAATAGTGACTTACATTCATTAGAGTTCTATTATTCCAGTATTATGTTTTCATGCACAGCAATTTCAAGGCAACAATTTTTGGCAATGTAAAAAATGAATGTTTCAAGAGCTCATTTGTGTTTCTGTTGGTTTGCATAGCTATAAACTCAATGTCTATATTCAGTAATCTTTGAAAATTACAAATTTACAATCTGGTAATTTGGTCTATAATATAAATTGCCAAGCAAACGCAGAAGATTTATCCTCTATTTGTTTTCTTGAGTTTCAAAATATTTCTACTCTATGCGAATTGGAGCTCACATTTCAACCTCTTCCAGTAATAGAGAAAAGAAAATTACAATGAAACAATTGTGGTAAATTCATACAATGGAATACTACTCAGAATAAAAAGGAATTAATTACTGATATGTGCAATATGTATGAATGTCAAAAGGATTGTGTTGAGCAAAAGAAGCCAAATACAAAATAGCATATACTCTGTGATTCCATTGATATGAAATTCTAGAAAATCAAATCTAATTTATAGTGACAGAAAAGGGTTCAGTGGTTCCCTGGGTGCAAGGACTTGGTAGGGTTACAAGGTAACATTTGGTGCAATGGAAATATTCTATATGTTGACTTGGGTAGTTGTTATATAGGTGCATACATTTGCCAAATCTGTGTTAACCTATATAACCTGGGTATGTATCCTTTTATCCACCAATTTTTAAATTTTGATGCAGTCCCATTTATCTATGTTTTCTTTGTTGCTTGTGGTTTTTTAATCACTTGAAGCCTTAATTTTCTTTAATGGGATAAAATATATAATGCTTTTTCTTTAAAGATATATGATTTATAAATGTTTTCTTTGACATTCAGAGAGAATTTCCCAGCTTGTCTTTGGACAGCCAGCATCTCCCAAAAACTCATCAAGGACCTTCATTGGACTTTTATCAGATCCCCTGGTTTGCAGCCTGCCTGCGGAACCTGGACTTGTGCATCCTCACGGTCATGTGAGAGGTTCTTATAAAATCTCATACTATTTCCATGTATCTACAGTTGATTCTGTTTCCCTAGAGAACCCTGACTAATACACTCCCCCCATTGTTGTCCCTTAGAATGGATATAATAACTTATTTGCCATTGCTGAGAAAATATTACAATATTATTGTTAACTATACTCCATAAGTTGCATTAATTGTAATTTTCCCATTGTATTAGTCAGCCAAAGGCTGACTGATGCAAATTATCAGAAATCTGTTGGCTCTTGTAAAGGGTACTTATTTGGGGTAGAAGTTTACAGTTACCAGGCCGTTAAGAGTAAGTTACTTCCTTCACCAAAATCTATTGCCATATGTTGGAGCAAAATGGCTGCTGAAGTCTGTGAGGCTTCATGCTTCCTGGGTTCCTCTCTTCCCAGGGCTCCATTTCTCTCTGGGCTCAGCATGGCGTTTTTTCCACAACGCCAGCTGTAGAATATCAGGTGAACAGCTCTGTCTTTCTCCCCAAGACCTCTGCCTATATTTAATGGAGACTTCTTTCCTTCCTCACGTATCTGCTTCTCCTGCATGTTTATTTCCCAGGCTCCAGGATCAAAACTCAGGCATCAAAACTCCAACTTTGTCCTTTGCCATATCTTTTATCTTTGAGTCCCCTCCCACCAAGGGGTGGGGACTCAACTCCCTACTGACGTGACAGAATCAAAGCCCTAATCATAATTTAATCATGCCCAGAGGAATAGACCAGTTTACAAACATAATCCAATATCTATTTTTGGAATTCATAAATAATACCAAACTTCTATACCCATGTATCCCAATACTTAACACTTCATAAAGGAAGAACATTCTTATACTTATTCTGTTTACCACAATCTTCACCCACCACCAAAATCACTGTTATACAGTCCCTACATTATTCTCTAGCTTCCTTTTAATTGAAATATTACATCCACAGACTTTCCTTTTCAGCCATTATCATATTTATAAACCAGCAGTGTTAGTTATTCTCACCATAATGTATTACAAAACCCTGTTCATTTCCACACATTTATCATAAACCTTATTAAAAATTTTTCATAAATTAAACATCAGCTCCTATTCTCAACCCACATTCAAGTTCCTAGTAACCTATACTGTAGAATTTACCTCTGTGAGTTTGTACATTGTTTAAGTTCATATTAGTGAGACCATACAATATTTGCCTTTCATGTCTAACTTATCTCATGTAACATAATGCCCTCAAGGTTCATCCATGTTGTCATATACATTCTTATTTCATTTCTTCTTTTGGCTGAATAGTATTCCATTGTGTGTATATTCCACATTTTGTTTCTCTACTCATCAGTTGATGGACACTTGGGTGGTTTCCGAATTTTAGCAATTATAAATAATGCTGCTATGAACATTGGTATGCAAATGTCTGTTTGCATCATGTATGAGTGATACACTTCAACAAATTTTTTAAAAATTAAAAAAAAAATTTCTTCTGAATATATCCCTAGGAATGAGATTGCTGGATTATATGCCAGTTCTATATTTAGTTTCTTGAGGAACTGCCAAACTGTCTTCTACAAAGGCTGCACCATTCTATATTCACTCCAACAATGAAGGGGTATTTCTTTCCTCCACATTCTCTCCAGCACTTATAGTTTTCTGTTTTTGTAATAATGGCCATTCTATAACAAGGGAAATGATATTTCAGTGTAGTTTTTATCTGCATTTCTCTAATAGCTAAAGATGTTGAACATTTTTTCACGTGGTTTTCTTTGCTTGTTTTTTGCCATTTGTATTTCCTTTTTGGAGAAATGTGTATTCAAGTCTTTTGCCCAGTTTTTAAATGGATTGCTCATCTTTATTCATTGGGTTGTGTGATCTCTTTATTTAGCATGGATATCAAACTGTTATTGAATATGTGATTGCCAAATATTTTCTCCCTTTGTGTAGGCTGCATTTTCAATTTCTTGACAAAGTCCTTTGAAGCACAAAAGTTTGAGGAGATCCCGTTTACCTATTTTTTCTTCCATTGCTTGTGCTTCGAGTGTAAGGTTTAAGAAATCACCACCAACTACAAGATCTTGAAGATGTTTTCCTACATTTTCATCTAGGAGTTTTATGGTTGTTGTTTTTATATTTAAGTCCTTAATCCATTTTGATTTAATTTTTGTGTAAGGTGTGAGATAGGGATCTTCTTTTTTTTGGATATAGCTCTCCAGTTCTCCCAGCACCATTTGTTGAATAGAATATTCTGGCCCAGCTGAGTGGGCTTCACAGCCTTGTCAAAAATCACTTTGCCATTAATTTGAGGATTTTTTCTGAACACTCAATTCTATTCCATTGGTCAACATATCTATCTTTACGGCAGTACCATGCTGTTGTTTGTTTGTTTTTACCACTGTAGCTAGGTAATATGCTTTAAAGGCAGGAAGTGAGAGTCCTCCAACTTTGTTCTTCTCTTTAAAGATATTTTGACTATTTGGGACCTATTACAATTCTAAATAAATTTGATAATTAGCCTTTCCAATTCTGTAAAATAAAAAAGGCTGTTGAAAGTTTTATTGCAATTGCATTGAATCTGTGGATAAATTTGTGTGGACGTCAGCAGAACTGATGTCGTAACAATATTCAGTGTTCCAATCCACGAACATGGAATGTTCTTCAATTTATTTAGGTTTTCTTTGATTTCTTTTAGCATTGTTTTGAAGTTTTCTGAATAACAGCCCTCTATATCTTTGGATAAGTTTATTCTTAAATATTTGATTCGATTTTTTTCCTGACTTCTTCTTTAGACTGCCCATTAGTAGTATATAAAAACTCTAATTATTATTGTGTATTAATCTGGTATCCTGCCACTTTGTTGAACTTGTCCGTTAGTTCTAATAGCTTTGTTGTGGATTTCAGGGATTTTCTAGATATGTCAGTCTAGCTATGGGTTTGTCAATTTTGTTGATCTTCTCAAAGAACCAACTTTTGATTTTTTTTATTCTCTCTATTATTTTTTTGTTCTCGATTTTGTTTATTTCTTCTCTGATCTTTACTCTTTCTTTCCTTCAGCTTGATTTGGGATTAGTTTGCTGTTCTTTTTCTAGTTCCTCCAGGTATGCAGTTAGAGCTTCAATTTTAGCTCTTTCTTCTTTTCTAATGTAAGCATTGAGGTCTATAAATTGACCTCTCAGCATTGCCTTTGCAGTGTCCCATAGATTTGATGGGTTTTGTTCTTACTTTCATTTGTCTCAAGATATTTGCAATTTCTTCTTTAACCCACTGATTATTTAATAGTGTGTTGTTTAAGGTCCATATATTTATGAATTTTCCCTTTTTCTGCCCATTACTGATTTCCAGCTTCATTCCGTTATGATCAGAGAAAGTGTTTTGTATAATTTCAATCTTTTTAAATTTATTGAGACATGTCTTGTGACACAACATAGGGTCAATCTTGGAGAAGGATCCATGAGCATATGGGGTGCTATGCTCTATAGATTCTGATAGGTCTAGTTCATTTATCATATTATTCAAGTTCTCTGTTTCTTTATTTATCCTATGTCCAGATACTCTATCCAATACTGAGAGTGGTGTATTGAAGTCTCCAACTATTATTGTAGACACATCTGTTTCTCCCTTCAGCTTTACCAGTGTGTTCCTCATGTACCTTGGGGCACTCAGGTTAGGCACATAAATATTTAGTACAGTTATTTCTTCTTGGTGAATATAATGACCTTCTTCATCCCTTATAACTGTTTTGCATTTGAAATCTATTTTGTATGATATGATTATTGATACTCCAGCTCATTTTTGGTTACTATTTGCATGGAATATCTTTTTCCAGCCTTTCACTTTTAATCTGGTTGTATCCTTATGTCTGAGGTGGGTCACTAGTAGACATCATATAGAGGATCCATATTTTTTTATCCATTCTATCAGTCTATGTCTTTTGATTAGTGAGTTCAATCCATTAACATTCAATGTTATTATTATAAAGACATTACTTAATTCATCTAGTTTGTCCTTCAGCTCTCTGTTTTCATATCCTACTACTGTCTGTCTTCTTACCCATTAGTTTACCGTTCCTAATAATCTTCATTTCTAAATACTCTTCTCCAAATGTCTTGCCCTTGTTGTTGTTGTTTTCTTTCAGGCTGCAGCACTCCCTTTAGTATCTCTTGGAATTCTGGTCTTTTCATAACATATTCTATCAGTTTTTGTTTGTTTATCATGGTATTTGGTTAGGGACTCACTAGTGAGGACTTTGAACTCACCCTCATTTTTGAGGGACAGTTTTGCCAGATACAGAATTCTTGGCTGGCATTTTTTCTCTTTCAGTACCTTAAATACATCATACCACTTTCTTCTCTCCTCCGTGGTATCTTATGAGAGGTCAGCACTTAATCTTATTGAGTTTGCCTTGTATGTGATGCTTTGCTCTTCTCTTGCTGCTTTCAGAATCCTCTCTTTATCTCTGTTATTTGTTGTTATGATTAGTAGGTGTCTTGGGATAGGTCTATTGGGATTTATTCTGTTTAGGGTGCGTTGTCCTTCTTGGATATTGATATTTATGTCTTTCATAAAGGTTGGGAAATTTTCAGTCATTATTTCCTCAAATAATTTTTCTGCCCCTTTTCCATTTTCTTCTTCTTCTGGGACACTGATAATGTGAAAGTTTGTGTGTTTTGCATTGTCATTCAATTCCCTGAGACTCTTTTCCATTTTTCCCATTCTCTTCTCCTTCTGTTCTCCTGTCTTCTCCAATTCAAATATTCTGTCTTCAAAATCACCAATTCTGTCTTTGAGCATTTCAAATCTGCTTTTATGTGCCTCTAATGTATTTTAATCTCATCCATCATGTCTTTCATTCCCATAAGGTGTGTTCCTTTTCTTTGCAGGCTTTCAAATTGTCCTTTATGCTCACCCAGAGTCTTCTTGATATCCTTTATTTCTTAGTCATATTTTCTTTAAATTCTTTGAAGTGATTTAGAAGACTTGTGTGATTATCACTGATTGTCTTAAATCCTATATCTCGTCATGATATTTGGTTACTACTTTTGGTTGGGCCATCTCTTCATCTTTCCTAATATGGCTTGTAATTTTTTCTTTTAAGATTTATTTATTTATTCTCCCCACCCCCTTGTTGTCTGCTCTCTGTGTCCTTTCACTGTGTGTTCTTCTGTGTCTGCTTGTCTTCTCTTTTGGCAGCACTGGGAACCAATCCTAGGACCTTCTGGAGGGGGAGACAGTGCTCAACCTCTTGTGCTCAACCTTCTGGAGGGGAAGACAGGTGCTCAACCTCAGCTCCCTGGTCTGCTGTGTCTCTTATTGTCTCTCCTCTGTGTCTCTTTTTATTGTGTCATCTTGCTGTGCCAGGTCTCCATGTGGGCCAGCACTCCTGTATGGGCCAGCACTCTACTTGGGCCAGCTCGCCGCTCAAGCCAGCTCACCACGTGGGCCAGCTTGCCTTCACCAGGAGACTCTGGGAATTGAACCCTGGACCTCCTATATGGTATATGGGAACCCAATCACTTGAACCACATCTGCTTCCCAGGCTTTAGTTTTTTGGGGATGTCTAGGCATCTGAATATGTTGGTGAATTTACTCTGATAGCCCATTTCTCTCTCTTGCCTTTCTTTTTTTTCACAGCTCTTCTTTGATATTTGGTTCAACTTATTCTACGTCTTTAACATTATCTGGTTTAAGTTATCAATATCAGGCCAGGGCTCACTAGTGGGATGCAGATTTTCTCCCAGAGGTTAGGATACAGACAGAACAGAGAACTACATGCATTTTTATGACCAGCCAGCAGATGGTGCTTGTCAGCTCATCTTTCCCCAGAGGTGTTTCAGTCTGGGCTTTCCTGTGTTCCTGGGCTGAATATCCAGAGCAGAGATTCAAAGTGGGCTCTGCTGATCAAATTCAGTGAAGAAAATCCTCCCCCCCTACCCCAGTCCCCTTCCTTTTTGCTTTGTAACACCTGACAGGGAAGAAGGTGTCTGTTCCCCTCTCAGTCGGCTGCAGTGAGCTAGGGGTTTTAAACCAGCTTACTATATTGGGGTGGGGGAGGGGAGCCCTTCCCAGCTGCCATGGGAGCTTGGTAACTCATGTTTGCTGTTTCAGCCTCTTTGTTTCTCTGTCCCTCACCCTCTTGTTAGTAGTGTAGCACTGTCCTGGTCTGCTGACCCTCATAGCAGGTCCTTCAGACAGCTTTTGGCTCTTTCTACATCATTTTTGTGACAGCATTGAACTCTGCCTATTAGTGCGATTCCATCTTTGCACAATTCTCTTCTTTTTAAATATAAGTATTTTGGGCTATACATTTACCTCTCAGCATTACCTTTGCTGCATCCCATAAGTTTTGAGATGATTTGTTCTCATTGTCATTTGCCTCAAGATATTTACTGATTTCTCTTGAGATTTCTTTTTTGACCCACTGATTATTTAAAAGTGTGTTATTTAACATCCATATATTTGGAGTTTTCCCTTTCTTCACTTGTTGTTGTTTCCCATCTTCATTCCATTATGATCAGAGATAGTGCTTTATATAATTTCATTCATTTTAAATTTATTGAGACTTTTTTTGTGACCCAACATATGAGCACTTGTGAAGAATGTATACCCTGCTGCTTTGGGTTGTGATGTTCTATATATGCCTGTGTAGGACTCATTCATTTATCATATTATTCAAGTTCTCTGTTTCCTTATTGAGCCATCTATTTCTCTCTTCAGATTTGCAAGTGTGTGTCTCATGTATTTTGAGGCACCCTGGTTATGTGCATAAATATTTATTATTGTTATTTCTTCTTGGTGAATTTCTCCTTTTATTAATTTACAATGTCCTTCTTCATCTCTTACAGCAGCTTTGTATTTAAAGTCTATTTTGTCTGATAGTAGTGCCACTACTCCAGGTCTTTTTTGATTACTGTTTGCATGGAATATATGTTCCAACCTTTTACTTTCAGTGTATTTGTGTCCTTGCATATAAGGTAAGTCTCTGGTAGACAGTATATAGATGATTGTTTTTTTAAAATCCATTCTGCCAGCCTATGTCTTTCATTGGGTAGTTCAATCCATTAACATTTAACTTATTCACGTAAAGGCATTATTTATTTCATCCATTATGTCTTTTGACTTTCCATTGACCTATCTTACTATTATCTGTCATTTTACTCTCTTTTTTATCCTTAATAATAATCATCATTTCTACACTTTTCTCCTGGTCTTTCTTTCCTGTCTTTTCCTTTCAGGTACAACACTCCCTTTAGCATCTCTTGTAAATCCAGTCTCTTCGTGACAAGCTCTTTTAGTTTTTGTTTATCTGTGAAGACTTTAAACTCACCCTCAGTTTTGAAGGCAGTTTTGCCAGATAAAGAATTCTTGACTGGCAGTTTTTCTCTTTCAGAATCTTTAAGATATCATAGTACTGCCTTCTTGCCTCCATGGTTTCTAATGAGAAATTGGTACTTAGTCTTATTGTTCATCCCTTGTATGTGATGAATTGTTTTTCTCTTGCTGCTTTTAGAATTCTCTCTTTATATCTGGCATTTGAAATTCCAAATAGTAGGTATCTTGGAGTAGGTCTATTTGGATTTATTCTGTTTGGGAGCATTGTTCTTCTTGGATATTGATATTTATGTATTTCATAAGGGCTGGGAAATTTTCATTCATTATTTCCTCAAATAATTTTTCTGTCCCTTTTCCATTCTCTTCTCCTTCTGGGACATCTGTAACTCATGTGTTTGTGCATTTCATGTTGCCATTCAATTCTCTGAGATCCTGTTCCATTTTTCCATTCTTTTCTCTTCTGTTCTCCTTTCTTTTCAAATTAAGATGCTCTGTCCTCCAACTCACTTATTCTGTCCTCAACCAATTCATATCTGCTATTATATGCCTCCAATATATTTTTAATCTCTTCCATTGGGTCTTTTACTTCCATAAGATCTATTATCTTTCTTTGCAATCTTTCAGATTCTTTTTTTTTGTTTAACCACAAAAGATTAAGGATCTTCTTAATATCCTTAATCTCTTCAGCCAACTAATTGAATTTATTAAAGAGATTGTTCAGAAATTGTGATTAGCTGTCTTCCATCTGAGGGTTTATTTTTTCCTTTGGCTGGGCCATATCTTCCTGATTTTTAGTATGGCTTGTAATTTTTTGCTAGTGTCTTGGCATCTGATTTTTTATTGTTTATTCTGTGCAAAGTTTCTCTCATTAGCCTATGGCTTTCTTATTGGTTGGCTTTTTGCTAAAGTTTCCTCTTTTCCTCCTCTGTGAATGTTAGTCTGTTCTGTTTGTTTTTATTTGCCTTTGTATATTTGGAATACTCCTTTTTTCTTCTCTCACTGCTATTTCCTGGAAGTCTAATTTTGGTAGAAGTGTCCTCCTGGAGACAACCTTCCCAGTTCTGGCTTCTCAGTCAAAACAGACTCAGGGGACCTATGGTGTGAGTGTAGATCAATTCCAAAATGTGCTCTGGAGAAGAGACAACAAAGGCCTCCAATCTTCTCTTTGATGTTTCCCCTTATCCAGGCTTTCATAAAGTACCCAGCAGTTAGCACTCTTTAATCCGGTTGTTTCCTGTTGCCCTAAGGTTATTCTGTACCTTTAATTTTCATCTGACTTAGGTTCTGGTGGGATTGTAGTTGAGGCTGAGGTTGCCAGCCTACCTGGGTTGAAACTGCTGCACAGCTTCCAGCCCCTGAGATCTGAGTTCTGTGATCAACTGTCACCCTCTGTGCTGGGCTCCCTGCCCCCTCTCCCCAGGTGGGCAAGGTGACTCTGCCTGCACTGTCTTGAGTGATCAGATGGATCTTGGTTTCTCTCTTTCTTGGGACAAATTAGGGATGAGAATGCAGCAGCTATTTAAGGTGGGTGAGTTGAATCTATCTGCCCTGCCCATCATATCGTGCACACTTCCTCTCTGTCCAGGGATGCAGAATGTGCAGCAGTGCATCAAGGTGGGCAGGATGAATCTGCTTGCACTGCTCAAGAGAGTACACACTTCCTTGCTGTCCAGGAGCATGTTGGGAGCCAGTGTGCACTACCCTTCAAGGTGGGTTGGGTGAATCTTCCTGCACTGCTCATAAGAGAGTGTGCACTTCTCCTCTTTCCAGGGAGCATTGGGACACAAGGTGAATCTGCCTGCCCTGCCCCATGAAAGTGTTAAAACTGCTCCCAATTTCCACTCGCTGGGTGTGGGGGCCTAAGCAGTGGCTTTCCAAACTGGTCATGTTGGATCTGATCCCTACCACCTCAGAGGACCTTGACTTTTTCAGTCAACCCTGCTTCCACTCCTGCCAAGGGTGGAGACAGCACAAATGCTGCTGGCTTCTTGGTGGCTTGCGCAGGTTTTAACATCAGCTGTGCTCAAGATTGGATTCCATGTGGCTGAATTTGCAAATCAACAGTTGTCGTTGGTGCCAGGCCACTTCCCCTCCCCTGTTTTTGGGAAAGTGAGCTTCTGCTTCCAGGTAGGGAGTGGGTCTGGAGGTGGCCCGCAGGGGTTGGGCAACCCCCTCAGCAACATGGAGAAATCTACTCATGAATCTTCACTGCATATAGTCAGCCTCCTCTTCTTGTTCTTCCCTGGATGGTGCACTATGTTCTTCTAGTCTCTGGAGTCCCCCAAATAGTTGATCCAGACAGATCCTGGCTGATTATTAGTTATCCTGTGAGATGAGCTAATTGTTTAAGCTTCTTACTCTTGACATCTTGGGTCTTCTCATGACTATTCTCGTCTCACTAATACTACCTAAGAATCTGATCCAGTTGCATAGAATTCTCACAGTTGTTCGCTCAATGGACTACTTAAGCACTCAAAACACAGTTCTTGAGGGAAAGTCACATTTTCTCCAGCTGCAGAATGCCTAACTGGGCATTCCAAGCTTTGTGCTTGGCATTTTGACTCCATCCAACATTGCTTATCTGAGTTGCTGACATAGTCTTAGGAAAATAAAATTTCTTGAGATAGCTAAAGTTGTTCCCTGTGGAATAATGAACAGACACAAATTTCTTGAGTAATATTGAAAATATTTTAACAGGACAAAAAAGATACAACATGGCAGAAAAAAAATTAAATGAATGTCTTTGGAGAACTTACTATTGACTTTCTTACTTAAAATTTTAAATTCAGAAGCATTTTCCTTCCATTTTTTAAATTATTTTTTTATTAGAGATGTTGTAGTTTTACAGAAAAACCATGCAGAAAATACAGAGTTCCCATATACCATCTCCTTACAATTATTAACACCATATATAAGTATGGTACACTTGTTAAAATTGATGAGAGAATATTATAACTATACTATTAACTATAGTCCATTGCTTACATTAGGGTTCAATGTTTGTGTTGTACACTACTATGGTTTTTATGTTGTTGTTTAAGTTTTAGTTTAATGACATATATACAGTATAAAATTTCCCCTTTCAACCACTTTCAAGTGTATATTTCAGTGTTATTAATTATGTTCACAATGTTGTGCTACCATCACCACCATCCATTACCAATTTTACATCAACTTCAATAATGTTGTTTGTTCTTTTGAAGTAAAGCCTAAGAAACCATTGCCTAACACAAGGTACCAAAGTTACTTTCCTGTGTTTTCTTCTTGGAATTCTATGGTTTTGGTTCTTATGGTCTTTGATCCATTTTGGGTAAATGTTTGTATATAGTATGTGGTATTCTGTTGCATGTGGATATCCAGTTTTCCCAGCACCATTTGTTGAAAAGGTTATTCTTTTCACATTGAGTAGAATAGGCACACTTGTCAAAAATCAATGGGTCATATATGTGACAGTTTATTTATGAACTCTTAATTTGATTCCATTGGTCTATATGTCTGTTCCTGTGCCAGTGCCATGTTCTTTTGATTAGTGAAGCTTTGTAATAATTTTTAAAATTGAAAAATGTGAGCTGCCCACTTCATTGTTCATTTTCAGGATGACTTTGACCGTTCAGGATGGCTTACCAATCCAAATGAATTTCATGATTGGCTTTTCCATTTCTGTAAGAAGACTGTTGGAATTTTGGTTGGGATTGTGTTGAATCTATATATTGATTTCAGTAGAATTGACATTTTTATATCCTTGATTAAATTTATTCCTAGTTATTTCCTTCATTTAGTTACTAATGAAAATGGAATTCTTTTTCTTGATTTCCTCCTCAAATTACTAACTACTAGTGTATAGAAATACTACCCATTTTTGAGTGTTGATCTTGGACTTTGTCACTTTGCTGAATTCATTTATTAACTCTAATAGCTTTGTTGTGGAATTTTCAGGATTTTTTAAATGTATAGGTTCATGTAATCTGCAGGTTGAGAAAGTTTACTTCTTCCTATCTAAGTTGGATGAGCTTTATTTATTTTTCTTGCCAAGTTGCTCTTGCTGAAACTTCTTCTACAATGTCAAATAACAGTAGTGACAGTGGGCATCTTTGTATTGTTCTTGATCTTAAAGGGAAAGTTTTCTGTCTTCCACAGTAGAGTATATGTTAGCTGTGGGTTTTTCATATACGCACTTTGTCATGTTGAGGAAGTTTCCATCTATTCCTAGTTTCCTGGGTTTTTTTTTGTTTTTTTT
>JAQZBX010072373.1:0-15081 GCA_029593785.1 Cabassous unicinctus | reverse complement strand
TATGCTTAGCAGGGATCTGGGATTTTGACAAAAACATTAGAAACCCTAATAATATTGGTTCTAGCCTAAGATATACCTTTTTCTGAGAAAACAACTCCCAATATTTGTTGTCCTGTCATCAATGTATATGAAGAGAAACCTTTCATCTAACAGCCTTGGCAGAAGATAACCACATAGCAGAGGGACTAGAAGGCAGGATCTTCCCACCTCCCCAGTGTGATTTGGTCATTGGAGTTGTTGTAATGCCTTGCAGAGGCAAGGAACAGGAAGATATTTCAATATTTTTCAGTAAGTTAAAAAGTTAACTTCTGCTATGATTCCTTATTATACAATAAATTTTGGAGTTTATGAGAAGATTAAAGATCACAGGGAGAAGACTTTTAAATTTTTAGCCAAGTTTTATCTAAAATGTTTCTAAATAGCCTGTTATTTTACTTCAAGGTTTCCAAAGAACCCGAATTACAGCAGTAAACAAAAATTAATATTAATTGCCTCTTTTGGGGTGTCTGGACAATAAAGCAATAGATTTTCTCCATGGTCCTGGTGCCACAGTAAGTGGAAGTAGATATAGGAGTCTTAGCATGTTCCACAAACATGTTCTCCAGAGCCAGGAAGTAGTCTGCCTTTTGCTTGCAGATTATGAGGAATATTATTTTAAATGTAGGTATGTAAATGATGTTTTGGTTCAAGCAGTTCTTCATGGGAAAAATTATTTTGGGGAAATTTCCAGCCACTGCAGACATTAAATATCTAGATATTTGGGGTAGGGGAAGCAGACTCTACTGAACTTTGTATAGATGACCCGAATTTATTTAGCTCTTCAAATACAGTGTCCTGTACAAATGTTTCCTGGTAGTTGGAGAAATAAAATGGCACAGACCTGATACTTTTCTACATTATATGTCTTGCTGCTCCTGTGAATTTTTGGAAGAGTTTTAAAAGGATGAAGATACAGTTAATTAAATAAAATGAACTTAAAAGGAATGAAAAAAGTCTTCTGGAGAAAAAAATAAACAGAACCAGCTCTAAATTAGATGTTAGAGCATGGGAAAAGTGTTGGCTCATTAGGGCAAAAAGAAAAAACAAAGTAAAGAAGCTATAAGGAAGATTGAAGTATTCTATTTCCTGGATTGAAATATAATATAGTTTAAAAATCTGTATAATGACATCATTTGGGAAAAAAAGATAATATGATATTAAATATGCACATTAGTTATAAGTTGAATTCAAATAGCAGAAACCTTAATTCTACCAGAATAAAGGAAATAAGGGAGTCTTTCTCAACTAGTAGTTGTTATGAGTACCCCACCTCAAGGGGTAAAGTTACAATCTCTGGAGGTATTTTTGATTATCATGATGGTGTGACAGGCAGCTACTGGGGCTTAGTGGGCACAGTCGAAGGACTTTGATAAACATGGCACAATGCAAGGACACCTCCCCACAATAAAGAGTTTTCCACACAAAATATCAATAGTGCTGAGGTTGAGAAATCCAGATAAGAGCACTAAGAAGGAATTTTATAATAGTGAAGATTGTCTGGAAAAGCCTGTCTTCTGATTGCCTCTAAATCCTTGGATTAGGAGCAGATAGGACCATTGAGAGCCCTCATCTTTCCATGAGACCTCAGGCCTTCAGTGTTCAAACAACCGGAGCCTGTCTCTTGGGTTGCAGAATCAAGGATGACCTACCAAAAGTGGTGGTATAGTAAGGGATTTTCATTCCAGGGTTCTGACTAAGGGGATTATTGATATGTGGAATTTACAGAACTAAAATGAGCAAAGTCTCCACTTTTTCACTTTGTAATGTTGAGATTCTCAGTGGTTCTGGGCACAAGGTAGCCAGATTTAGGAAAAAAAATACAAGTTGCCCAATTTAATTTGAACTTCAGATAAATAATTATAACATTTTAAAATATGAGTATGCTCCAGGTAATATGTGGGATATACTGATAGCAAAATAAAATCATTATCTGTCTGTATTTTATCTAACAAACTTAGCTAGGCACAAAACTGAGAAATTTCACCATGCTGTCTGTATTAAGAACTCCGTTATCATGAAGGCATTTCGAATGTAGTGACACCTTAAGATTCTCATCCATCTTTTTAACAAGTAGTACAGGCTCACATGCGTATTCTAGATCCCTTGAAGAGAAAGAATATTGAGGGGCTTAGAAAAACTATGTAAATTTTTCAAAGTTTAATACTTTTTTCCATACTTAATCCTGAATAATGACATTTCTCTAAATTCCATTCCCCTGTGTTTCATTTCAACACAGTTCTTTAGAGCCTCTCTTTGACACTAAACACTTTCATTGGACTAATTTCCATAAATTTATTTTCTAAAGCTTGTCTTATAATTATTGAAAAGAATTAGCAAAGTAAAGTGTTTAAAAATGTGAAATTTGCAAAATGGAAATGTTAATATCTCACTCTATATTGAGCCTTGCATAGAGAGATGGGTACATTTCTGAGAGCAGAAGAATCTGAATTGTAGTTGAAGGTTGATTTTCTAATATCTTTATCCCACTGAGTATACCATGGCTTCCTTGGGAATCCATTTACTCACTTGTAGAAGAAGGCAACTTGATTGATATTCTTTTCTGAAAATGTAAATTTACATTGACAATGATGTCTGATTTAGTCAAAAAGAAGAACAATGAGAAAGCTCTAAAATAATGTTTAATGTCTGGATATAAAAAGGATATTCTTTCTTTATATCATAAAATATATACATACTATCATTATGTAGAAATTAGTTTTAATTACAGAAGATACTTTAGATGCTTCCATTTTTCACTATTTTTTGTAGGAAAGATGTAAATTGTTCTTTCATTTTCTTTCTAGAGCTCATGAAGTTCACTGAGATTAGAATGTTTTATATGTGGATATGATTACATGTTACTATCCAAAGTGCTTGATTTAGTATTACTACACTTTCAAGTCTTTAAAATTACATTTATGAACATGAACAGAAATAAGTTTTGTGATTCTTGAAAAGTAATATTAAACAGTAATGCTATTTCTGAAATTTTAAATAATCCAGTCTTGGATACTTAATACCTATCAGGATTATGACAAAGGTCTATTTTTCTCACCTTACAGTCTACACAGGGAATACATAACCATGCTTTTTATATCCATTATAATCCTTCAGCTTTTATTTTCAGATTGATTTTCAGGTTCCATCAACAGGATATATGATTCTAGCGCAGAGAAATATAACTGCTGGGGATACATTTGACTTTGTGGGCTTCTCAGATTACCCAGAATAGGACCTCCTCTTCTTAATATTTCTGGGTATCTACATTATTACTGTTGTAGGAAATCATGGAATGATTGCAATCATCAAAATTAGAACCCAAACTGCACACCCCTATGTTGTTTTTACTCAGCCACCTCTCATTTTGGATTTCTGCTATTCTTTCACCACTGCTTCCAAGATGCTAGTGAACCTACTTGTAGAAGACAGAGCCATGTCATTTTTAGGATGTGTAGTACAATTCTTTTTCTTTTGTGCATTTGTGGTGATTGAATCCTTTTTATTAGTTCTGATGTCTGATGACTGCTTTGTATTTGTTTGCAACTTCTGCTCTACACAGCAGCTGTCTCTGAATTCTGTGCCATGCTTGTGGTTGGATCATATGCATGGAGAGTAACATGTTCTTTGAGAATCACATGCTCTCTTTAATATTATCTTTTCATGGTTTTGACACAATCAAACTCTTCTTCTGTGAGTTCTCCTCACTACTCCCTCCCTCCTGTTCTGATATATTATCTCAACCAGTTGCTGGTTTTCACCTTTGCCACCTTTATTGATGTGAGCACACCATTCTTCATTTTACCTCTTACATGTTCATTGTTGTTACATCCTGAAGATGTGATCATCCAGTGGACTCCACAAAGCCTTCCCCACCTGTGCGTCACACCTGACTGCCATCACATTCTTCCACAGCACCATCCATTTCCTCTACTGTGTGTCCAAATACAAAATCTCCAGCTCAAAATGGCCTCTGTGTTTTGCATAATGGTGATCTCTTTTTTGCCCTCTAATCTAAAGTCTGAGAAATAGAGCTGCCAATGACACAGTCAGGAGAATAGCGAGAACTTTTTTATATTCAATGCATGCATTGCAAATTTTTTCTTCAGTTATTGCATAACATCTGTCTCCAATTTGTGACTGAACTTTGTACCAAGTATTCATTCTTTTCTAAAACCTATTTAAAAATAAAGTTTATTATATAAAAAACAATTCATTCTTAAAGATCATTTTAGATTTTCACAAAGAGAAAACTCTTTACAATGGAAAGAAAATAAGTTTTAGATCAAAAGGATTACTCATGTCTCTGCTTGTGTAAACCAGACAAAATTGTTTGTTTTAGGTATCACTCATTTTGTGCAAAACTAAGATATGACTTACTTTATAAGGTGACTATATGGAGTGAAAGAACATATAGACACCATATATGATATACTGTATATGCACAATAAATGTGGTTCTCTCATTCTTTGTCCCTGGAACTTAGAAGGTTGTAGGGGCTAATAAACAATCAAATTACTATTGAAAAATTAGTAAAATTCATGACAATTAATTAAAGATATCTTTCTCACCTTCAAGTCCCTTAAACTTCCATTGTATTATTGTAGGAAACATAAAAGTAACCATTTTACTTTATAAATAATAATACAGTAAATATCATAATAGTGTTGGAGGAGAGAAAGTATTTAGATCCAGATGTGTATATAGGAAGAATTGCTTCATAACTGACATACGTTTTTAACTTGGCCTTCAGGAATGTTGAAGATTTGTAAGAGAAACAGAAGAGCAAGAAAGAAGCCGCATGTCTGAAAAAATAACTTTAATAATGTTCAGGAGGTGAAAACATTTAATTAAGTCAATGCCTGACAATATTTTTTACCTATTTTATGCCATATACATGAAAAGAATCCTGTTAGTTGCTTGTAGGAATGCAAATTTGAATTAGATGTAACTACTGTTCTTAATTTTTCAGTAAAGAATTCCAGTGTGGAGGATGATAAGCTGTTAAAGAGGTTTAGAAATATTAGATTTTTGAGAGCAAAAACAGAGATGATAGGTTATGTCCTATGTTTTATACTTCCTTTCCATGACCTAACAATCAGTGCAAATATATATTAATCCACTATGGTAGTTTGAGCAAGGGCATAATCTCAATCCCCTTCACCAGGACTCTCTTGGCAGACTTCATACACAGTTTAATTGTGTTGCCATAAATATCAATAGCTAATTGCCCTCTTTGGATTTTAATGTTGTTTTAAATTAGCATAATGTCTAAATATAGTAAATATATATTATGAGGGTTTTAAAGACCAAAGATTTTAATTTTATAATAACAAATTTATCTTTCATCTAAGGTATTTTCTAAGGTAATTGTTGCTCATTTTTCATTTTAACCCCACAAAATTAGTCATTTACCCAACATGCTTTTTACTTAATTTGAAATTTCATTCAGGCACAAAGATATTTAACTTATTTGGACCAATGGTGAAAAAGTAACAGCAAAATTATATTAACCTTAATTGCAATCATTAATGATAATCTGTTTTGAAATATAAGTAAATACTTATAATCCACCCCTAACTTGGCAAAAAATGATTACATTTTTGTGAAGGAAGAGATAAAATCCCCTTAATTAGTATTCTGAGAATATTGAGGTCCAACAGTTTAAATGCTCTGACCAATGTTTTAAAGTTAGTGTGTGCCATAATAAAGACAATAATTTGGGTCTTCAACCACACAGGCAAAAACATGTTCTCAATATTCTTCCATTCTCTAACCTTATTTTTCAAACTACCTGTGATAGTTCCCAAAGCTGCTATGATTTATATGAGTATTTTTCATCATAAGTTAATATTGAAAAAGAAAAATTTATAGCCTCCTGGTTATACCATAGCTATCTGATATCCATTGTGATTCATGGGAAATACATAGCTCATCATTTTTGTCCATAAATTCATATTTAAAATCCACTTGCACTCCAGAACTATATCCTTTATTAATCAGGCTATTGTATTCCTTGCAACAACAAAAATATGTTAAATTGATCTTTTGTATCCTGTTTTAAGAATGCTTTCTGTGATTTTCATCTACATTGAATTACCTTTCAACTATCATTACTATACTACTCTTCAAAAAATTAAATATATTACAAATTTTTGTAAAATTTTCAGAGAAACTAAAAAAGTCATTGGAAATGAATCCCTTAATAATACTGATAGGTAGAATTTTTTCTTCATTTTAAGTAGTTAAGTTATCCATGGAAACATTTCTTATTGCTAGAATAATACAGGTTTTAGCATTCATCAATTTGATCATATTGAAACAAAGATAAGTATAGAATTGTGTTGTCTTTTTTTTTAATTTTTTTTATTTGTAAAATGATATATAATACATATGCATATATGTGCATTTGTTTACATAAATGTGATTTGTTATATATATATGTATACATTTTATAAAGGTGCCTAGATTACCCAAATATTACTCAGAAACTACAGGGATTCCCATGCTCCCCACCACCCACACCCCCAACAACACCCCACACATGTGTTGTCTTTTTTTAATGCCAATGTCACTTGACTGTTTTGACATCATCCACATAATATGTCAAAGTTTTCTTGGTCCTTCACCATCAATGAATATTTTAACAATTGATTAAATATGAGTTTATGCCCTTTTTCCTTTTTTGATACACGCCAATGCATTAATCTCCTCATCTTCAAATGGAATATTTATGTAGTCATTTAGAAGCATTCTCTACCTTGGTTACTGAGATGTTTATAAGAAGATCTTCAGTGTGATTTATTAAATGATTTTAAAAGCTTGTAAAAATTTCACTTACTTGATTCTTATTCTAAATACATAATCAGATTTCTGCCTTCATTTTAGGGGGCAGAAATATAAAAAGAGATTTTCTCCAACTCTTTTGACACATAAACCTAGATATTCTGCCAAATTACAAATTTTCTGGACCCATTGGATAGCTGAGGACACAAACACCAAATAACCAGTTAGAGCATTCTACTTCTAGGAGAGGGTGGAGAAGCTAGAGAGAGATCCTCTGAGGTGCAGATACAAACAGAAGACTTAAAGCTTAGGGTGGATTAGATATTGTGACACTTTGACAGATCAGAGAGTATCTTGAGAAAAGAACTCCAATTTTAGTGACACAATTTGACCTAAAAGTAATAATATATAAGAGACCAAAGAAAGGCAAAAAGCCTAGCCATGAATTTAAAATTCCTTGATTGAAGAATAAAAATTAAAGAAGCCTGCATGCACAATATTCCAATTTATTCTTTTTTCATTTTTTTGGTCCACAGATTTTCACTCATAGGGGTTATCACCACAAATATATTGGTTACAACTTTACTTTTTTTGTAAATTGAGAAAGGAAAAGTGAGAAGGAGAAGAAGAATATGCCCTCAACATTGGAAACATACTCTTTGGAGATCAATTTTAGGAGCACAGGATATGATCATTGAGAATATGAAAGCTGCTTTTCTTAAAACGCCTTTTTGTTCATGTACACCTCGAGAAGACTTTTAGGACACCCAGGGATATACAGACACATGTTAGAACACTGTGACCTCAATTGACATTATAAAAAAAAGCACACCTAAGATGGATGCTTGAGGTTGTCTCATTTTATAGCTGCCAACATTGGAGATTCTTTAAGGTAAATGCAGCCCCAACACTGGCTCTGCATCATATGGGTGAGAAGAGAGAAAGCAGCAGGATTTTTTTTACTTTGACTTTGGTGAAGTTATACCTGCCTGTGCCTCAGTCATCTCTGAGAGGTGGGTAGACAAAGAGCTGATAATTGTTCACATATTATGATTATGAAGCTACTTAATATTGTATAATATTTAAGAACTTTGGGTGGGTTTTTAAGAAGATTAAATGAATGGATACTTGTATAATATTTAGACCAGATTCTGGCTTATAAGTGCTCAACTGTGTAAGCTAATAATGTAATTTTTTGACCAAGAGGTTCATTACCTTTCTGGTATTTGAAAGAATTCTGCTGTGGCCTTAGACCCTAAGGCCTGCAGGAAGATAGGAGATATTGTAATACTACAAGAAAGGGAAAATTCATATGAAATATTCATGTAATTTCAGAATGGCATAAGAACTGTAGCTCACATATACAATGCTGGGATGTAGAATTACATAAGGCACCAAGAAATTTAGAAAGAAGCATGTGTAACATCAAATAATTGTTTCACAAATTAATCTTAAAAAACAAATCCTGATGATAAGCAGTAGAGATTGTGTGCCTCTGATGCCCTCTATAGAGTTAGTTTTATTTTTAATCTTTTTTATTCCATAGGGAATAATAACTTGGGAAATTTAAGGTCACCAGTTCCAAGGAGCTTAATTATGGTATAAAGTCTTAACTCTATTCTCACACATTCTGACATCTTCAGAATAAGAGGGGAAATGTCTGTCCCTCAGATTTATCAGCTAGAACTAGAATCTGGTTATTTGAAAATGGAAATGAATTTATTTTCTAAGCAAATATTATTTTTTAAAGTATGTCTAATTCAGCTTCTCTAATTAGAGAACTTTTAACGGAATCCATATTATGATGCAATTATGATGTGAAATACTTCTTTTGGCATTAAGAGATGGTCAATGGAAAATAGGGGCAATTTCATTTGAACTCCAAACATTGTAGCACATCTATTAGTGTGTGAAAGAATACAGACTAAACAAAATGGTATATCATTTCCTTATTGCTTTATCTCCTAGCTTTTGCTTTCCTCCTCCTTTCACACCAATTTCCTTACTGGAATCTAGGAAAAATGACCATGGAGATGTTTTCTAAATGTCACCTTAATTCTGAAGGTTGAATTAATATGTTCATGAACTGGTTATTGGGAGTCATGGACATGTAAACTATCTCTGCTGGAGAAAGGAAATATATTATTTTAAATTTTCGATTGAGCTTCCCAAAACCTTGTTTTCCACTATTGGCCTAGAAAATCTGGAAAAATGTTTCCAAGTTTCCAAGTTTATTTTCTTCTTTTAGTTCTGGGCCAAATAACTCACATATTTTTGATTAAGTAGAGGAGAAAACTTAACTTCAGGACCACTCTTGTCCCCATTTCTTTAAATTTAGTCCAAGATATGGGAAAAATTCAGGTCCTGTGATTTCTATTCCAACCTATCTGTACTCATTTTCATTTCACACATGCATGGAGTCAGGTATGTACTCCTCCTGAAATCTAGGACCTCATATTCCCCAACAGGATTACAGAGGACCCCACCTGGGTAACTTTATATTACTGATAGAATGAACTAAAAAATATATATTATGTAGTATCACAATAGGTATAGCCATAATTGGAAAGAGTTTATAAATTCTTTTAGGAAACAGGTGTTAATTTCCATGGGGCAGTAAGCATTTCATTGACTCTATTTCAAAGTTCATTAATCACCTAACATATTAGAACATTTAAATTCTGTTGTTGGAATAAGTGAGGAGAACCATGTAAAGCTTCTTTTGATGTTAAAATTATTTTTAATCAGTGGGCTCTACTGAGGTATTTAGTAATTGGAATAATTTTAAAATAATATTTTTCTTATAACTCATATAAACAGTGTTTGATATCAAGATTCCCTTTCACTGAAGTTAATATAAAATAATTTTCTTCTATTAGTCTTTTCCCAGGGGATAAACAAAAAATTTTGTGTTTTTGTGAATATGAAATATAGTGGCAAATGGTCAAGGGAAACTGCCGTACTGTGTCAGAGTTCTTTCTCATGACCTCCCTGAGCTGAGCATCTTCTTCTTCCTGGTCTTTCCTCTTATCTATGGAGTCATAGTGATGGGCAACCTGGGCATGATCACAGTGATCCAGGCCAGCTCTCAGCTGCACACCTCCATGTACATTTTCCTGAGCCACTTGTCTTTTGTGGATTTCTCCTACGCCACCATTATTGTGTCTAAAATGTTAGCCAATATCTTAAGCAAGGACAAAACCATATACTTTCTGGATTGCATGGTACAACTCTACTTATTTTGTACTTATGCAATCACGGAGGTGATCCTGCTGACTGTGATGACCTATGACTGCTTTGTGGCCATCTGTACATGGTGATCATGTCATGGAAGCTCTCTATGGAACAAGTATCTGCCTGCTATCTCTGTGGAGTAGCCTGTTCTCTGATTCACATGTGTTTAGCTCTTGAGATCCCATCCTATAGATCAAATGTGATTAACCACTTCTTCTGTGATTTACCCCCTATCTTATCTCTCGCCTGCTCTGATGTGTCTATGAATGATCTGCTGTTGTTTACTGTGATCATCACCATTGCAATCATCCTCACCTCCTATTTGTTTATTCTCATCACCACCCTGAGGATGCATTCTGCAGAAGGAAGGTACAAAGCCTTTTCCACCTGTGCCTCCCACCTCACAGTCATTGTTGTCTTCCATGGAACAATTCTTTTCATTTATTGCAGGCCCAGTTCTGATTACAGTCTGGAAACTGATAAAGTGGCCACAGTCTTCTATACTATGGTGATTCTCATGTTGAACCCCCTGATCTACAGCCTGAGAAACAAAGACAACAAGGAAAGTGGTGAGGGTGAAATTACTTTCTGCAAGGCTAATTTCTTAGCTGGTCTCAGGTTTTTGAAAGGAAGTTTCAAGGAGGAGCTTGTGTTTTAGTGGATGCAGATAAAATGGAAGAGGGAAGGACATGAAAATCTAGGGGACTAGTCATGCTTCTTTCATGTCTTCTTGTCTTTGAGCTTTATTTTAAAATCTCCTTTATTTGATAGAACATAGTAAAAATGTGTCTGTCACCTTTGTTTCTCTTTTCTAATCTCTAAGTGTTTTGAGGGGCTTTGTGGACAGTAATGTTAAACTTCAAGTTTTTGGTTTGAGGTAACACAATATATCTCTAATAAATTCACTAGTCATTTCTTTCCATAGCCCTTAATGCATCTAACTGGTTGTATTGAGTTGACATCATTTTTCTATAGGGAATCAATATATATTTTTGTCATTTTATATAATTATTCTTGAAAATTTGGAAGGAATTTTCCATGTACTTAAGTGAACTTGCAGAAATTATTTTACTATTTTTTACTTAATTCCCTTTTTTACTATTTTTTTATTGTAAGGTTTAAATTTTTGAAAATTAAAAAAAGGTTCTCATCTTTAAAATGGAGGTAATACTAATACTCTACCTATCCCATTAAATTGTAGTGAAAATTATATAAATAATGTATTTAATTTCTTAGTGATGGGAAAGCAGATGTGGCTTGAATGATTGAGCTCCCACCTACCACATGGGACATTCCAGATTCGGTTCCTAGTGCCTCCTAAAGAAGATGAGCTGGTGTGACACCCTTGTGCAGTGAGTTGATGCAACAAGATGTTGCAACAAGAGACACAAGGAGGAAAAACATAATGTGAGACACAACAAAGCAGAGAGCAGAGGTGTCTCAAGCAATCAGGTGACTTCCTCCCACATGGGAGGTCCCAGGTTTATTTCCTGGTACCTCCTCAAAAAAAAGGAAGACAAGCACACAACGAACAGACACAGTAAATGCAAACAATGAAGGAGTGGAGAGAAATAAATCAATAAAATAACTCTTAAAAAACATTCTTAGTGATGGATATAGTAGAGTGTAATTGATTAACGCACTAGCTGCTGTTATGGATATTATTTTTACTTTTACTTTTTGTTCTGTATTTCACCTTAGTTCTTGGTTAAGCAAGCATATCAGATAATTCATTTCTTACCTTTTACAAATTCCTATGACTTTGTTAATGGTTTTGTGTTCTGTGATTTTATTTTAACCATTCTCTACATTTCTAATTCTTACTCATTATATTAGATTCCTGTGGCTCCTGAGCAAATTACCACAATCTTGGTGGCTTAAAACAACAGATATTTAATTCTTATACTGCTGGTGTCCAGAAATCTGAAGTCAGTATACCAGGCCAAAATCAAGGTGTCTGCAGGATTTCACGCTATCTTGGGTCTCTAAGGGCGACTCCATGCATATCTTCTGGTGGCTGCTGGCAATCTTTGGCTTGTGGTCTTATTACTGCAATAGTCAAGGAATCTTCAAATGTTTTTCTGCTCCATCTTTACAAAACTGTCTTCTCTGTGTGTGTGTGAATGAAATTACCTTATTCCTTTCACTTATTAGAATGCTTGTGATAGCATTTTGACCACATAATCCAAAATAATATCTCCAACTGAAAAGGCTTAACTTAAAGCATATTTGCAAAGAACTTCTTCTAAATAACATAGCATTTAAGGGTTCCAGTGATAAATAATTATGTTATTTATGGGGGGGGTTCAAGCTTAACACACCCATCCTATCTTTTAAAAATCAAATCATAAACATTTCCTACATTCCTATTCTCTTAACACTGCATTTGTTTTCTCACTTCAAATATCATTTGGTGTTTTTTATTGTCTGCATTTTAAATAACGTCACTTATTTAAATGCAACATTGATTCTTGTTGTGATAATGAATTGGGAAGAGCACTTGTCTTGAAATTAAACAACTGGGTCCAATATTTGACTCTGATTAGTGACTTTGAGCAACATACTTAAGTTCTTTAACCTCAGTTTTCTTAAATATAAACTGAAGATTAATTGACACCCTTGGTGAGTTAATCTGGAGAATGTAGTATTATTAACTTTTCTTATAAAGGAATCTTTGAGGTTATGGGTCATGTATTAACCATTTAGGAATATTTCCTGTGTTCCTGGCACAAAGAGCTACTCATTATTGCAATAAAATAAATGAATATATACTTGCTGAAAGAAGGGAGTTACGATGTTCTTAAAATGAATATATGGCACTGCATTTATCCTCAAATATTTTAAATGAGGTGATAATTCAATATCATCTGAGAAATTGCATTTATGATGAAGATAAGAAAAATCTTTCACCTTTGCTGCTCCCACTATAGCAGACTTTCTCAGCATTGGTACTATGGACACTTTGGACAAGACAATTATTGCTGTGGCGTTCTGACCTGTGCAAGTAGGATTTTTAGCAGCACCCACAGCCTCTATCCACTCAATGCCAGTACCATCCCTACCTGCCCCTACAATTATAGCAAAAAAAATATTCCGAGACCTTGACAAATGTTCCCTGGGGAACAAAATCACCCATGTTGTGAACCACTGAACTGGAGAATATTGATATACAAATCTCTATTCTCCTCAGACAACCTTTCAATATTGAACTTCCCTGTAGGCAAGAAGTCTTTTCAGCTACCCAAGCTCAGGCATTTTACCGTGTTATTAATTTAATCTTTTCTCCAGAACTTACAGTGCCCCCTTACTTTGGCATTTTTAGGCCTCAGGGACATACAGTTAATGCCATGTTATTGAAGATAAGTATCTGGCACACTATATTACTGAGATATGGCTGCAATGAGTCTAAAGACATCACTATGCTATTAGCAAGAAGAAAACCTGCTTTTTCAGTTCTAGCCTTCAGATCTAGCTTCTTGAAATATCAGGTTACTTCATGGGTAATTTTCCCATTTTCTTTGGAAAAATCAACCCATACTGAGTGTTCCTCAAACGTGTTTGAAAAACAACATCATAAAATGTTTCTTCTTGAATTTCCTTAAGCATTTATGTATGATATATTCTGATCACCCCTTACTTAAAAACTAGAGAGGCTGATATGTATTTCCCATTCTTTTATTAATAGTATCTCCAACAAACTCCCTAAATTTTTGTTTTTTTAAGGAAGTGTTTATTTCTCTTTCACTTTTGAAGAATGATTGCACTGGGCCCAGAATTCTAGGTCATTTTTTAAGATTCTTTCAACACTTTAAATTTTCACTCCACTTTTTTCTTGTTTGCATGGATTCTTAGGAAAAGTCCAAGGTCATTTTTGTTCTTGATCTCTAGGGTAGGAAGTTTTTCCATCTGTCTCTCAAATTTTTTTTTTGTCTTTGATTTTTTGGTTTTTATCCTTCTTGGTGTTTTTTTTTTTTTTTTTTTTAGCTTCCTGGATCTCTTGTTTAATGTCTGTAATTAATTTTGGAAAATTCACAGCCATTATTACTTAAAATATTTTTTCTGATCCTCTCTCTCTTTCTTCTCTTTCTGGTATATGTATGTTACATCTATTGTTATTATCTCACAGTTATTGGATATTGTATTATGTCTTTTTCATTATGTATTCTCTTTGCATTTCCATTTTGTAGGTTTTATTGACATACCATCGAGCTCACTTATTCTTTCCTTGGCCAGATAAAATAAAATTTAAAATTTTTTTTTAAAAAAGAAAGAAATCTACTGATGGACCCATGAAAGGTATTCATTTCTGTTGCAGTGGTTATTTTGTTTCTTTTTGTTGTTTCTAAATCAATTCTATTGATACATATTAATAAAAAGTATAATTTATCCAAAACATACAATCAATGGTATTTGGTATAATCACATAGTTGTGTGTTCATCACTTTAATCATTATTAAAGAAGTTTCATTATTTCAATAATAATAAAAAACAAAAAACAGACAAGAAAATTTCTTATCTCTCAATTTCTTTGTTTACCCTGCTGTGCATAGCTGCTATTTCTGACTATTTCTGCAGTGTCTTCTTAATGTACCTTATTTCTTAAGCCATATTTTCTTTAACTTCTTTGAAGTGGTTTAGAAGAGTGATTATCATTGATTATCATTGATTAATCATATTAAATCCAGTAGCTCTTCAGGATATTTGGTTTGTTTTTTTGGCTGGGCCATCATTTCCTATTTCCTAGTATGGCTCATAATTTTTTGCTGATATCTAGGTATCTGAATATGTTGTTAATTTTAGTCCATTTTTCAGTTGGTATGCTTCCCTTCTCTAAATTATGTTTCCTATTTTCTTCAGTTAAAATTAATTTTATTACACATGTAAGTAGTTTGTAAGACTTCTAAAGCAGTTTTGTGAATGAAGCATTCAAATATATTTAATAAAATCATGGTAGCTTTCCTGTATTATCTCCAAAATCTTTTACATTATGCATGTCTAAGCTATTTTAGCATAAAAAATAATGAT
>JAQZBX010072372.1:0-15087 GCA_029593785.1 Cabassous unicinctus | reverse complement strand
TCCGGAAGGTCTCAAGATCGGTTCCTGGTACCGCCTAAAGAGAAGACAAGTACAGAAGAACACACAGAGAGCAGGCAGTGAGCGCAAAACAACGGGGGTGGGGGGTGGGGGATAAATAAATCCTTTATAAATAAATAAATAAGCAATAAAATTAAAATGGAGGGCATATAATATTGTTTCCCTGAATAATCCAAATTGTTTTGTACCTGTTTTATAACAGACATCTTGAAACAATGTATGAATAATCATACTGAAGATATTTCATTCTTAATTAGTTTAGACAAAACTAAGCAAAAATTATTTATTGCCTAAAAAGATATAAATTATTTTCTCTACTATGCATTCCCATTATGCAATTTTCCCATCAATCTCCATTTAAATAATGCTCTAATCCAGGAAACAGATTAATTCAAATAAATTTGTTCATTTTAATGTGAAACACAAAGCTGAAGCAATAAATTAATAGCTCATTCTCTCTTTTTTTTTTAAAGATTTATTTATTTATTTATCCCCCCCTTGCTGCCTGTGTTCGCTGTGTCCATTTGCTGTGTTATTTCTGTGTCTGCTTATCTCCCCCTGCTGTGAGGTCTTGCTGCATCAGCCCACCGCGCCGCGTGGGCCGGCCTGCCCTCACAAGGAGGCCCCAGGAAGCGAACCCGGGGCCTCCCATATGGTAAACGGGAGCTCCATCAATTGAGCCACACCCGCTTCCCTAGTTCATTCTTATGATTTGATATAGTTAACCCACTATAGTTACTTTGTGGTATTCTAATGAATGACCCTCTTCAAAAGCAATTATCAGATAACTAATATTCAGAGAAGCACAAATTTTCATTCAGATCCAAATATTTTTCTTCATCAGTTACAATATTGATTCTCCCTCCTTACTAAAGACAACCAGCTTTGAAACTCTTCTTGTTGTAGTCATCAACATATTCTAAGGTCATGCCTCCTCATTTTTTGAAAACTGAAATTTCTGACTACTCTCACTTCTCTAATAAAACTCCTATTTTTCTCGAGACTTCAAAACCCATACGGATACCCTGGCCTCTTAGTTCTTTAACTTCCTCTCCACCAGTGATCATGATCTCTACTCTACCTCAATGACAGACCAACTTATTTCTAAGATCACCAGTTCTAGAAGCATGGTCTCTGAACTCCTGGGTGGAAGGGGTTTCTTGACACCCTTTCAGAGGGTTAACAAGGTCAAAACTATTTCCATAATAATACTAAAATATTATTTGCCTCTTTCACTATGTTGACATTTGCACTGTGGGAACAAAATCAATAGCCGGTTAAATTAGAAATGCCTTAGCACAAATCAAGGCAATGGTCCAAAGTTGTACTAGTAGTCACCATATTCTTCACCACTATGCATTTGGATTAAAAAAAAAAATTAGACTTAGCTTCTGGGAAGATGGAGTAAACGTACTTTTCCCTATTCCTCCCACTAACTAAAACTAAGAACACAAGGAAAAAAAAACAAACATAATAAGACTCTGAAATTGGAGAGAAGAAGGCAGTCCAGCTAAAAGACATTGGAACCCAAGGAATGACAAGGTAGTGAGTTGCCTCTTTTGGCCTCATATATCCCAGATGTGGAGCTGAAGAAACTGACAAAAAGTAGCAGGAGCAGCCAAAAAGTTTCCAACATAAGCCTGTTATCTCTAGCAAATGACTAGGAAAGGACAGCCTAGTCAGCCAAAAAACTTTTAGGCACAACCAGGCAAAACCCATAGAAAAAGCTGTGGCCCCACTCCCACAAAGGACAAGTGGGCCGCCTAAACTTCAACTCTCATGACCACTCCCCACCCCACCAGGGTGTCCAGAAAAGCCCAAGTAGAAAGCCAGGACTGGCTGGTAATGAGGCCCCATCAGTGAAGACCAATCCCTAGAAGCCTAAACTTACACACTTACCCAGCAATAATGAACTACCCCTGTCCCTCCCTGCTGGAGTGGTGTCACAGAGGCCTATTGGAGATTCAAAACTTTCACCTTTACCCAGTGATGAGGTCATGTCCATAGTGCTGTTGTGGAGAACAGGAACAGCCAGAACTCCCACCACCCACTCAGCAGTTACAACAAGCTCCTATTATCTCAGGTATCAATGGAGACCAACTGAGGAATCTGGAAGTTTCCCTCCACCTGGCAATAAAGAAGTGCCCGATCTCCATTTTTCTGACAGAATATCAGGAAAAAAACAAACAAAAACAGCTAAAACAGAAGGTCTCATATCATAATACATAAATGTTCAGGTTTCAATTAAAAAAATCACGTGTTATACCAAGAACCTGGAAGATCTCAAACTGAATGTAAAAAGAAAACCAACAGAAACAACAGATGCCAATACCAAGATGACAGACATAATAATCTAAAATGGTAAAGCATTTACAATAAAAATGCTTCAAAAAGCAATTACAGGGAGGCGGATGTAGCTTGGTGGTTGAGCACCTGCTTCCCATGTATGAGGTCCTGGGTTCAATCCCTGGTACCTCTTGAAAAAAAAAAAAAAAAAGCAATTACAAACACACTTGAAACAAAAGAAAACATAGAAAGCCTCATTAAAGAAAGATTACATATCAGTAAAGAAACAGGAGATATAAAGAAGAACCAAACGGAAATTTTAGCACTGAAATACACAAAAAGTGAAATAAGAGTTCAATGGATGTGCTCATAGCAGAATGCAAGGGATACAGAAACATGTCAGCAAATTGGAAAATAGAACAATAGAAATTATCCAGTCTGAACGGGAGCGAGGAAAATAGACCACAGATTCTCAGAGAACTAAGGGATTATAACAAGTCTAAAATGTAGGTCATCAAAGTCCTAGGTAAGAATTAACCCCAATTCTACACAACCTCTTCCAGAAAACAGAAGAGGAAAGAACACACCTCAATTCATTTTAGGAAGCCAGTATCATCCTGATACCCAAATCAGACAAAGACAGTAAAAGAAAAAAAGAAAGAAAAGGTGGGGGTATGGGGGGGTAGGTAGAGAAGAAACCACAGGCCAACATCCCTCATGAATATAGTCACAAAAATCTTTAATACAATATTAGCAAGTAGAATTCAGCAAGACTTTTATAAAAAGAAGTATACACTGTCACCAAAGAAAGTTTACTCCAGGCATGCAAGGCTAGCTCAATATTTGAAAATCAATGTAATCCACCACACTAACCAGCTAAATAAGAAAAAAAATCACATGATCACATAAATTGGTGCAGAAAAAGCAATTTACAAAATCCAACACCCATTCATGATAAAAACTCTCAGAAAACTAGGAATAGAGGGGAACTTCCTCAACTTGATCAAAGGCATTTTTAAAAAACCTATAGCTAACATTATACTCAGTGGTGAAAGACTGAATACTTTCTCCAAAAGATCAGGAACAAGACAAAGTTGTCTGCTGTCATCACACTTACTCAACATAGTCCTGGAAGTTCTATCCAGTGCAACAAGGCAAAAAAAGGAAATAAAAGCCATACATACTGGAAAAGAAGAAATAAACCTGTTCTTATTTTGCAGATGGCATGTTGTTTAAATGGAAAAATCCAAAGAATCCACAAAAGAACTCCCAGAGCAAAAGTGAGTTTAGCAAAGTCACAGATACAAAATAAACATATGAAAATAAATTGTATTCCCTTATAAAAGCAATGAATATGTGTGCACTGAAATTAAAAATACAATACCACTTATAACGCAAAAATGAAATATTTAAGTGTAAATCTAACAAAACATGTAGAGAACTTTTATGATAAAACTACACAATGCTGATAAAAAAAAAATCAAAGAAGTGTTAAATAAATGGATAGACATACCATGTAGACAGACTGGAAGACAACATCATAAAGATGTCAATTCTCCCCAATTCCTATCAAAATCTCAGCAAGATTTTTTTGTAGATATAGACAAGATTAATCTAAAAAAAAAATTTTTTTTAAGATACTTAGATTACATAAACGTAACATAAAAAATAAAGGGATTCCCATATGTCCCACCTCCCACACCTCCCACAACCTCCCACATAAACATCCTTCATTAGTGTGGCACATTAATTGCAATTGATAAACACATCCTGGGGCTTTGCCATCAAGCATGGACCATAGCTCACATTGTAGACCACACTCTCGCCCACACAGTTTTATACGCAAAGGCAAAGGAACTAGAACAGCTAAGCCAAAATTCAAAAAGAAGAATAAAGTGGGAGGAATCAGTCTACCTGATTTTAAGACTTATTATATGGGTACAGTAATCAAGAAGATGGTTCTGGCAGAGGGACAGACACATGGTCAATGGAACAGAACAGAGAACTCAGAAACAGACCCACACAAATAATCCCAACAAATACTCCCAAATGATTTTTGACAATGGTCTAAAAAACCTCAACCTATGTTTCATATGTCTACAAAAATTAACTCAAAATGGATCACAAACTTGAATGTAAAACATGAAACTATAGAACTTTTAGGAAAAACTTACAGAAGAGCTTCAGGATCTAAGGCTGGGCAAAGAGTTTCTAGACTTGACACTAAGAGCCTGATCAGTAAAAAAAAAAAAGGTAAACTAGACTTCACCATTACTAAAAACTTTTGTTCTGTGAATGACACTGTTTAAGAAAATGAAAATACAAGCTATATAAAGGCAGAAAATATTTGCAAACCACATATCCAACAAAAGACAAAATATCCAGAATATATAGAGAACCCTCAAAATTCAAAACTTGAACGCAAACAATTCAGTTAGAGCATGAGCAGGAGACATAAAGAAATATTTCACAAAGAATATATACATATGGCAAATAAGTGATTGAAAAGTTAGATGTTCAATATCATTACCCATTAGGGAAATGTAAATTAAAAACCACAATAGGATAACACTACACACCTATCAGAATGGCAGAAATATAAAATTTTGACAACAAAAGTTGGTGAGGAGGCAGAGAAACTGAACCACTCATATATTGTTGGTGGGAATGTAAAATGGTATAACACTTTGGAAAACAGTCTGGCAGTTTTTAAAAAACTAAACACAAAACTACCACACAAGCCAGCATATACCTTCTTAAATATATCCCAGATAAATAAAAACTTAAGTTCATGCTCTGATTAGACTGGTTATTAACAAATGTGATTTTTCACTTTGTATAATGAATAAATAAATAAATATTTTTAAATTTTCTTAGTTTTAATTTCTTATATAGTAAGTATTGATAGATACAACCCATATAAACAAAAATTCTTGGGGTCCTCAATATTTTTTAAGCATATAAAGGGGTCCTGAAATGATAAAGTTTTAGGATCAGTTCTCTAGACCACTCTACAAGTTCTCTATCTCCACACCCTCTGTACTTTCCATTTCAGGCATTTCACTCTCCCATCACTACCTTATAAGTTTACAGCTCACTCTCTAATACCTCTATACAAATAATCTTTTGACCCCCACCACGACCTACACCTGGTGAAAAGAATCCAACCACCTTTTCACCCCTCTCATGTCCTCGATTCCCTCCTTACTGCACCTGGAGTTCATGCTTCATCATTTTATTTAATTCCTTGCATCCACCCTAAACTCATTTGTCGCTCTCTCCCTGTCATAACTGCCTCGCATGCAACCAACCCTGGTTAAAGTCAACTGTTCATCTACTCTGTGCCTATTCCCACACAACTGAATGCAACGGGAAAATAACACTCATCCATGCTACATTACATTAAATTCATAAAAACCAACCTCAAATGGGCCCTCAGAATTGCCTGGCAATCTTACCATATTTCCTTGGTCCATTCACTCTTTTTTTCCAAGATGACTATTTCATACTTTTCCTCTCCCCTCAAAGCTACAAAATCTCCTTCCTAATTCTCTCAGCTTATGACCTTGCTTCCTTTTTCATTGAGAAAACAGAAGCAATAAATAGAGAATGCCAACAAGCTCCCACCCATATGGTTATATGACCATATACTCTGCCTTCCCTCAGATGAACTGTCCATGTTCCTATATAAGGCCCTATACTCTCTCACTTTTGCAAGGACATCATTCTAGTAATTATCCCCTTTCTTTTCTGCATTAATTTGTCCTTCACTATTAGATCAAATTTTCTCTCACATAAACAGTCACAATAGCCACCCTACTATCCCAATTCTTATATTTATCATGCTTTTAGAGTAATACTCCTCAGGCCTAATCTGTTGCTCTAAAATCTTCAATACCTTTCCCATGGCCTAAGGAATGAAATAAGATGCTTTAGCATAGTTTTCAAAACCCTCCATGATATAGCCCCAAGCTTACCTTTCTAGACTTCTTTTTCTCCCTTGATACTTTATAATCCCCTAAAACTAGACTTGGCATTCTCTGGACTCCACTCCCACCTCCATGCTTTTGCTTACATAATTCCTTTCATGAGAAATTCTTCTTCTTCTGTTTCTTCCTATAAAACTTTAATCATTCTTTCAGGTCTATCTCAAATGCCATTACGTCATGAAGCTGTTTCAGATACACTTCAGTTAGTACTTTGCAATTTTTACCATTTTATGCATGTAGTCACATATGAGTATGTATCATAACTCCTCTATTAAACTGAAGTTCTCTTTGGATAAAGAATGCTTGAATACAATTTTACATCCCAACCTCATACAGAACACAACATAATGGGATTCTAAACAAAATGTACAGAAATTGAGTATATTTGTCAAATCAGGCATGTTATTATTAAATTACTTACAATATATACAGTCTGATCCTTGAGACTTTCAGCTTTGGTTACTTGTATAAACAAGCGAACAAAGTCATTAAAGGTATCACAGGTTATTTCAGTAGAACATCCATCCTCTGAAGAACTAAGATGATTCAACTTGTTTAAAATTTGTTCCAAAAGCAGCCTTAAGGTAAAACATTCAACACAATTCACAAAGACATGTGGAAGCTGAAAACAAAAACCAAAAAAGTGTAAGTAGAAAAACACACCATACACAATAACAGCTGTGCTGGATATTCTCCACTTGTCCTTCCAGACTTACACCCCACCATTCTCCAACCTACTCTTTGTCCAAGGAGGCTGACCACTACAGAACGCATCACCCAAAATCTCTTACTTTCTTGCTATGGTAGGATTCAGCCAATTAAAGGAACCAGCAGGAGACTGAAGGAGAGAGAAGTTGGATATTTATTTCCTTGATTCCCCAACGTGGCCCAGGTTTAGCAATGGCTATTGCTTCTACAAAAGGCCACAGCTCCAGTTAGGCAGCTCCTGTTCTAAGGCTACATCTCTTGCAGCATTCTGGTAACAGCTCCTTCCTAAGGAACTACTGTTGTTAGTTCCATGGTGCTTCACCAACCTTTACTCATGTAATGCTTCCTCAACCTTTGTAAAAAGTCCCTTCATTAAACTCACTTCAATTATCCCTTTGAGTTTGCCATTCATCTCCTCCAGGGACTCAAAGCCAAACTAATATTTTTTTCTAAAAATTTTTTCAAAAGAAATCCCAGTACATTTGAACGTTGAAATTCTTAGTGGGAATTTCATATTTATAAGTTTAATATCCTTGTGGATGAACAAACCTAGATCAAGAAAGGAATTGTGTCTGAAACTATAGTAATCCTCCTATTATGGGAACTAGTTTTTCATTCAGAGAACTATCAAAATGGAGGCAATTCCAGAAGTAACAAGGAAACAAAAGACTTGCTCATGAACATGATCTATTTTCCACAAAGTGAAATCATAAAAGCAATGCTGATCATTCAGAGAAAGGTATCTTACAACATTTTTGACACAAATAATGGAACCAAAAGCTATTTTCAGCGGTAAAATCTTACCCAATAAGGAGACTTTTCTTTCTCTTCAAGTAATAGTGTAAATAAAGCTACATTTTACTTAGGCACAGTTTCACCAGCATTTACTGACCTCCCTCTCACCACCATTTCTTTATCAACTAGAGTCCACAGGGTCTCTGTATTAATAAGTATCTTGTTTACTGAGTTTGTGCTATCCATGATCTTTAATGCCAGCATATTCTAAGTGTCAGGGGAATATCTCTTAGTGTATCTGTACCAGAAGTAGTTATAATCATCAATTCTGATTAAGAAGCAGCAAAAATTATAGTGTGTTAAAAAATGGAAGATAGCTATTTTATATGGAACTTCCTTATTGGATTTTCATTCTTTTATTTAGCATATATTCTTTGGAAGTTTCACATAGAGGATTTTCAAATGCAAATGCCTAGGCCAGGCCCTTGGATATTCTGATTCTAAAGTCTGATGTGGATCCTAGGTTATCTGTGTTTTTAAAATGCACAGATGGGAAGCGGATGTGGCTCAGTCGATAGAGCTCCCGTTTACCATATGGGAGGCCCCAGGTTCGTTTCCCGGGGCCTCCTGGTGAAGGCAGGCCAGCCGGCGCGGCATGGTGAGCTGATGCAGCAGAACGACCCAACAAAGGGAGACAAGCAGACACAGAAAAACACACAACAAATGGACACAGGGAGCACAAGCAGCAGGGGGGGGGAATAAATAAATAAATAAATAAATAATTAAAAAATTAAAAATAAAAAATTTATTTAAAAAAATAATAATAAATAAATAAATAAATAAAATGCACAGATGATCTTAGGGATCAAAGCTGAAATCCACAAGTTGGTATATGCCAAGCACTATGCTTAGAGCTGGGACAATCTCAAGGAATTCACAATCTAGAGCCAGGAAAAGACAAACACAAAGACACAGCTGAAAGTACTAAATATTTTGTCAGAATTAACAACAGGGTGCTGAGGTTGCACAACGAAGAGGCAACTAACACAGCCTTGGGAAGTTATGAATGGCTTCCCAAAGTGTGAGAAGAAAACATGGTGAAATAAGTAGGCATCTGCCAAGCGGTAGTGTAGAAGGAGCAAGTAAGCCTAGGAAAGCCATTACAAGAACAGGGTGTAGTATGTGCCAAGGTTTGGGCGTAAAAGAGTAGAAACTCTAGTATTTCATGCATGTTCACAGCTAGAGTTTAGGACTAGGATTAGTAAATTACGGCATATGAGCCTGTTTTTGTAAATAAAGTTTTACTGGAACACAGCCATGCACATTTGTTTGTATATTGTCTGACTGCTTTCCCACTACAACAGCAGAGTTGAATAGTTGCCACAGAGACTGTACGGCCCACAAACCTAAAATATTTATATCCAGCCCTTATGAAAAAGTTTGCCAACTCGTGCCTTAAGAGATGAAAGAGGGAATGGCAATAACTTAATAAAAACAGCTATTTTTCATTGAGTGCTTACTATATACTAAGTACTGTAGTAAATACCTTTCAGGTACTAACTCTAATTCTCACAACAATCCCAAATGTTGTCACTATCAGCCCTCCTTATGAGAAGGGGACAGCACTAAGTGGTGAAACAGAACAAGAATTTGAGTCCACCAGTGTCTACAACCCAAACGCTTAACCATTACTTTATGAATTCAGCTCATCAATGGTCTTATTTATCAGGCAAAGCATTTGAACATTTTCCTGAAGATCTTAAGTAAGATTTGCATGAGCTGGCTGTAGGGTGAGGAAGAGACTGCAGTTAGGAGACTGTAGCAGAAATACAGGAAAGAAACAAAGGTAAGTGAAACTGAGGTAGCAGCAATGGCAATAATTAAAGGTAGATGGAGTCAAAACTTAAAAATGTAGAATTAGCAGAATGTGTTTACTAGTTTGATTTACTGGACAAGTGAGGAAAAGGGCAGAGTTAAGAAAGAGCAAGTTTGGACAACTGTGTGAATGGTGAGCAGAGAATTAAGATAGGCAATATGGGAAGAAGGGCAGGGTAAAGGTAATGAAACAAGGAAAAGTAACAGATTTTAATATTTTAACATTACTATGTGGCATTCACTATCATCAGCCAGTGAAAGTTAGAGAAAAGGAAATGTGACTCAACTTAAAAAATAACTAACATCTAGGTTCAAGTTATCTAATAATGCTTTTTGAGGCTGAGTCTCTGGAGGTATTCAAACAAAAGTTGGTCAGAAATGTTTTATGTAGAAGATAATCCTTCAAAGTACTATACTAGATAATCTCCCAGATCTCTTCCCCTTCTTAGGACCTATGAATAAAAATCAGGGGAGTGGGTGTAGCTCAATAGTTTGGACACCAGTTTCCCAAGTATGAGGTCCCGGGTTCAATTCTCAGGAACCGCCTTAAAAAAAAAAAAATCAATTAACACTGAATTTGGAGTTATTCTTACCTCTAAAGTTTTCAACAAAGTTTGTGTTACATAGGTCTTTCCACTGGCTGTATGTCCATAAATAAAAATGGATGGGAAGCTGAAATGATGTCTCTAGGGAAAAAGACAAATATCAGTCTGCACATACAAAACAGAAAATAAACTGAATATTCATCAAAAAGTAAAATATGCAATCCAAATTATTTTAACAGTAAGCATACAATGCATTCATCATCACACTTTGAACTTACTTGAAATCAATACTATGGACTTTCTGTTACGTAACTAAATTTTTTGTAAAATTACATTTTGCATATTTTATTATGTACTACACATTACTATAAATTATATATTTATGCTTTTATTATTGTACAGGTTTACATACAGAAAGTCTTGTATTTTCAATTTTTTATGCGTTTTAAGGGACTTTTCAAGGACAATTTTGACCACATTCCATTTTTATCTTTTCTTAATCCTTTTCTTGAATCTAATCTTGCCACAGGATGCAACTTCACAGTACATTTTAATGCTTTGAACTAAGTATATGTAATCACCAGGTCAGAAAGAATTTCAAGAGTCGTCCTTTCTTAGGAAAACTTACAGAATACTTTTGATTTATGCATTTGGTACTCATTTACCCTGGCCTAAATGTATATAATTCATCAAATAAATCAAGAATAAAATCTGCATAGCATATATTTCATCTAAAGAGAAGTTCAAGACCATCCTTCTCCAGGAAATATTTCCAAGCTACATTAAATTTCTCCTGTTCTGTAATCCTGCCAAATTTGTCTGCATCCATTATGCAGCACTTAATAAAAGTCCACCTTATAACATCTTTTCTATTGTTACTTAGAATTGTATTTAACTCTTGCACTGTTATTTAACCTTGCAACTTCAAGAAAGCATAAACTATAATAAGCTAGAACCTAGTACAGTGCCTGACAGAGAAGATGCTCAGTAAATATTTATATGTTGTACAAATAAACAAATCTTGCTATGAAACATGAATCAGTTTTTTTAGTTTTGTTCTAGTTCTTTGTACCTCCTACATGCACAGCACCTTGCTGAAAAGTGATATTAATATTGTTAAATATGATGTGCAGTAGGAGCAAAGGTAAAAGCCCTTTTTGTGATACACCCCTATCATCCCTATGAGCTAGTATTTTTCCCAAAGAAGCACTTCTGGTATGAGTTGTCGGGGTTTATCAACTCCAGAGAAGGAATGCATAGAACATAAACAAGAAAATGTTTCAGTGATACTACGGGTATCTACAACTGAAAGTATAATAATTACGGGTAACTACAATTGAAAGCGTAACTAAAAAATTGACTAAGGATGCAATCATTTAACCTCGTACTTCCCTAACATTCCCCTTTAGGAAGAGAGGATACTTTCCACCAATACTCTTAAAGCCACCTCAGACTGACATCCATCATTTCCAGTTATGTGTAAGGTCTTAAAACAGTAAACCAGAAGATTGGGAGTAGGGTGAGGAGTAGAGATTAATGAGTATGACTCTACACTCTCATTTATTCTCCCTACAGATCAGATCTGAGGCCCATTCCAGGTTTGACTAATGATTCTGAAGTAAAAGGTTCACCAAAAGGCACCAGAAATGTGAGTTTTAATAATAAAAAATAGGTTAAGTTTATATTAGTGAATGCTACCTCCTGCCTATGGAAAGGACTCCCTAGCCGTGTTCATCCAGACAAAACACTTAACCTCTCTTGGCCTCCTATGATCTATTAGTAGAAGAGAGAAGTCTAGACTAGATCAACTTCTCTAGGGTTTTAAAAATTCTGGAAAAGCCACTTGATTTTTAAATTTGACCCACTGCTTTGGCACTCGCTCTTCTTTAATAAAACAAATCAACCTTCTCTACTCTTGACATACACCAACTACCTCATTGAAATGTATGAACTTACATTTGCATAAATAACTTTGCAAACACACCTGTTTAAAAAAATCCTGTTCAGCACGGATAATAAGAAACTTCTAGTAGCTACTTTGGGCCAACTCAACATCAAAGATAAAAAAGTTGTCCTGCAGTACAGGCCTGTCCTTCCTGTGCAGTTTTCTTTTCAAGAGACTAATCAGAAGTTACTTTAGACCTACACCACCACCTATCTCAATGCAAAAGACGTCCCTTAAACCAAATGCGACCAAAAAATAAAAGGAACAGGCAAGACCACGGAGATGTTTGCCCTCAGGGTTTGGAAGGGAAAAGACAGTTTATGACCACAATACCTCTCCAAACAGGGACTGCAATGTGGACACTTGGGACTCGCGACACAGCACCATGTTTTCCAAGTGAGGCATTCTGACGGACACCACCGGAGTGCACAGTGCGGTTCCGGCTGGCTCCGCGCCAGAAGCAAGAGCCTCACCACTGCCCAGCGACCCGCGCTCCCGCCGGAAATCGGACCCATTAAGACGACGGAGGGGTCGGCGCGGCCGTGCGTCTGCGTGACGTCAGCGCGTTTGCGGAAGGTCGCGTCCGCTCTTGACTCTTCAGGCTGGAACTGCCAGTCTTTCCGGTTTCTTCTCAACAGAGGCCTTTTGGGAAAGGTACTAGAAGACAACGCGGGGGTAGGCAAACAGAGAAGGGCCTGGAAGGAACTAAGGGACCCTTTAGGTTCCCAATGGCTTACGAGCCCCTGCATTCAGTTTTTCTTGTTTGTAAGCCCGAAATATAGACGCCTACCCGGGAGCTTTCCTCCTGGAGCGCCACGGAGGAAAGGAAGACGGTCGGGGTCCCGCCGGACTAGGGCGCGACTTCCTTGGGATGGCGGATTCAGATTATCAAGATTATCAAAAGATGGGGTTCTTCCTTGTTAAGGGTGTGGGGAATTGGTGGCGCCCTGTGCAAAAGATAGTGTAATGGGATTGAATAAACAACTTAGAATTACCATTCTTCGTGCAAACCTGAAACCACATCCAGAGTGTCTCACTACTGAGAGGAAGTGTGTGTGGGTGAGGGCGGCATGGGTAAGAATTACTACATTTAACATAATTTATTCTTGAAACACCTACTAGAAGATTCTGGTAATAAAAAGATACATAACTAGTCAGACTTGGCCTGGTGGAAAGTGGACTTGGGGTCCTGGAACCCTTGATTTGGAGCCATTACCTACCTACAGTGAGACCTTGAAGTAATCGAACTATTCATTTTGAACCTCAACTTCTTTATCTGTAAAATAGGGATAATAACAGCCAGATCATTGCTAGGATTAAAAATTGGTATCCTTAGGGCTTGGTATACATAGATTTAAATTGTGGATGTTAGGCTCAGAATGTTATATTTGTGGTGGCCTAAAGGATCTTTTGGTCTCCTATAATTATTAGCTAGTCAGAATTCATATTTTTAAAGCAACAATTCAAATGCAGTACTTTAAGAGAGAGCTGAAAAGATTACTCTGGGACCATCCATTAGCCCTTTCAATGTCTTTTCCTAAAGTAAGCTAGCAAGTCCTTACCACTGTCAAAGGAAGAGTAGCCAGCATAATCAAGGCTGCGGGTTTATTGAGAGACTGCTGGAGCAGGGAGATATTAAACTGGAGAAGATAGAGTGAGAATCTCAAGATGGCATTACAGGTTATAGTGGTTTATAAAGGTAACTAGGGTGTTTCCAAGAGGGAAGTTAAAATAATTGATTGACATTTAAGTTCTTCATTACCTAGGAGGGTCTTATAAAGCAGGAAACACATACATTAGTTAGTATAGCATACTTACAATTTTTATAGACTATCCCTACCATACTGAGACCCAGCTAATCAATAAATGTTGCAAAAATTTCAACTTTGTTGAAACTTCATTTCTCTTAGGAAGTCCCATCCTTTGACAGTTTTTATCTTTAGAAAAGTCGCTGCTGTGTCTCAGAAAGAGGTCTGCTCTGGGCAGCTCTCAAATGAAGTTGGCCATTTTATCCTTACTTAACACCACCCTTCCAAAATGGGCTATACATTTTCATAACCTTACAAACTTCTTTATAGAGCTCAAATATATATAATTATATAAAATGTTAGTCTCCTATAGATCCTTTATGTGGTCAGGAAACTGTCTTCACAGCTCTACTTACAGCATATACTGTAGTGCCTGGCACATAATAAGCAGTCAATAAATAATTCCTGACCTTAGAGGAAATGCCTTACTACGTGGGAAGCTATAGGAAAGTTTCTCTGGGGAGGAAACTGGGAAACTGAGTCTTTAAAAATACGGGTTCACCTGTGAGACCAAAAAAGATAATACTAAGAAAAGAAAAGAAAAGAAAAAAAAAAAAAAAAAAAAAAAAAAAAAAAAAAGCAAACAGGCAATTGTATACCAGGGACTAACAAGTAGTTTTGTAAGAATAAACCTGGAGAATGGCAGAAGGTCAGACTGGGGACAAATGTATGTTGTGCTCAGAGGACTGTACCTTAACATGTAGGCCACAAAGAGCCAATGAAGAGTCTTAGGCAAAGAAGAAAATGATGACCCTTGACTTTTAGAAAGATCCCTTGGATACAGCATGGAGAATGGAATCAGTTTGACTTGTTAAAGAGACTTTTGCAAAATTCCAGACAATAATGACAGCTTAAACTAAAGCAATGGAAGTAGACATAAGAGGGAATGAAAATTAAGATTTATTACACATAATGTGGCACGCACTGTGGCCATCATCCCACTTAAACTTTAACAGTATTATAATAGAGATATTATTCTTGTTTTATAAATAGAAAAACTAGCTTAAGTTAATTAAGTAACTTGTCCTAAGTCTCACAAACTTGAACATAGGATTGGAAAAGGGAAGAAAATGGATTGTTCCCTACAGCCTCCAGAAAGGAACACAGCCCTACTGAAACCTTGATTTTGGCCCAGTGAAACCCATTTTGAATTTCTGACCTCCAGAAATGTAAGAAAA
>JAQZBX010072370.1:0-15089 GCA_029593785.1 Cabassous unicinctus | reverse complement strand
AATCTGTATGAATTTTATTTATTGCCTAATTCAGTGCCTAGAACTTCTAGTATTATATTGAATAAAAGCAGTTAGAATGGACACCCTTGCTTTGTTCTCAGTTTCAGGTGGAAGTCATCCAGTCATTTGTAATTGGGTGTGATGTTAGCTCTAGATTTTTCTTTTGAAGACTCTATTTATCAATTTATGGAAGTTCTCTATTCCCAGTTTACCAACAGTTACTTTTAATCTTTTTTTATTGGAAAAGTTGTGGGTTAATAAAACAATCACATGATTCCCATCACCACCACACATTGTTACAAATGATGAAAGAGCATCGTCTTAATATTACTGCTGTCTGTATTCCTTATATTTGGTGTGTTTTCCCACAAACTATCCTATATAGCACCTTGTATTAGTACTATACACTTGTTATAGTTCATGAGAGAACATTCTCATATTTGTACTGTTAAGCCTGGTCCTGCCTTTTTGAATCCATCCAAAGCGTACACTCAGTGGCTCTCAGGTTCATCGCAGGCTGTGCTATCGTCAGCTCAGTCCATTTCAGAACATTTTCATTAATCCAAATGGAAAATTCCCATACCTCTTTATACTCCCCCCTATTATTTACCCTTAGCATTGATAGAGTAACTTCTTTGCTGTTACTGTAAAAATATTACAATATTACTGTTGACTATAGTCTGTACATTATATTAATTGTATTTTTCCAATGTATCTCCTTATTCTTCACACCTTATAATAGAGGAACATTCTTGTATTTGTACTAGTAACCATGTTGTCATGTTGCCAACAGTTTTTTTTATCATGAATGGGTTTGGATTCTGTCAAATCATTTTTCTGCAGTGATTGATATGATCATATGATTTTTCCAGTCAATGTTGTTGATTATATTGATTTTTTTTTCCAATTTTGAACAGCCTTACTTTCCTGAAATAAATACTACTTGATCATTGTGTATGAAGCTCTTTATACATTATTGGGTTTGATTTGCTATAATATTGTTTAGGATATTTATGTATATAAGACAGTGAGAGTTATTGGTCTGTAGTTTTCTTTGTATCTGTATGGCTTTTAACTGAATTGGGAATAGAATTTTTGCCAAATGTTTATATATTTGATAGCATTCTCCACTGAAACCATCTGGGACTGGAGATTTTTTTAGGGGGAGATTTTCAATTATGAATTCACTGTTAATGGAAATCTGACTGGGTATCTATTCATTTTAGTGAGTTCTGATAGTTTGTGGTATTTGAAGAACTGAACCATTCTAAGTTATGATTATTAAATTGATAAGTAAAACTTCTCATACTATTCCTCTATTATCCTTTAAATGACTGCAGGATCTACCATGATACTCATTAGCAATTTGTGCGTTTTCTCCCATCCCCTCCCTTTTAGTTGGTCAGTTTTGCTCAAATTTATACATTTTATTGATTTTATTTTTAAGAATCAGCTTTTTGTTTCATTTTTTTTTTCTGTTTTCCTCCTTTTACCTTCATTATTTTTATTATATCTCCTGCTTGCTTTGGGTTTATTTTGCTCTTGACATTCTAATTTCTTGATTATTGAGACTTCCTTTTTTCTAATATGTGGGGTGATGTTAAACAGTTTATATTTTAACATGTTGCATTTTAATTTTCATTCAACTCTATTTAAAAAAATTAAAGACATCCATTTGAACCATGGGTCATTTGGAAGTGTGATGTTGAATTTCCACATTCTTTGAGATGTTTCTGTTGCCTTTTAGTTATTGAATTCTCATTTGATCCCATTATAATCAGAGAACATTATGATTTTAATTATTTTTAAATATGAGTGTCTCAGTGAATATTCCACAGTTGTTTGATAAAGTGTGTACTCTGGTTTTGTTGGGTGGAGGGTTTTATAAATATCTATTATACCTCTTAGTTGATTGTGATGCTCAAATCTTCTATACTTTGCTGATTTTCTCTCTAGTGGCTCTAGAAGTTTTAGAGAGGGGGTGCTAAAGTCCTCAACTATACTTCTGGATTTGCCTGCTTTTCTTTTCAGTTCCTTCTATTTTGCTTCATGTGGTTTGTTTGTTTTTTTGAGTTAATTTTTTTATTTTTAAAGAAGCTTTAGATTACATAAATGCTACATCAGAAATATAGGGATTCCCATATACCCCACCCACTCCCCCTCCCACACTTTCCCTATTAACAACATCCTTCATTAGTGTGGTACATTTGTTACAATTGACGAACACATACTGAAGCATTGCTGCTAACCATGGACTATAGTTTACATTGTAGTTTACACTTTGCATGGCAAAATTTTATAGATTTTTGACAAAATGTGTAATGGCCTGTATCCATCATTGCAATGTCATGCAGGACAATTCCAATGTCCCCAAAGTATCCCATGTTACACCTCCTCTTCCCTCTCCCTCCCCTTGGAACCTTTCGAGGCTATGTGGCTGCAGCATACTCATTTAGGATCATTATGACTTCTTGGAAGATTGATCATTTTGTCATTGTGTAATGTCCATCATTGTAGTAAATGTCTGTGTTCTGAAGTCTACCTTATATCAGGATAGCAGTTCCCAATTTTTATTAGTTTGCCTTGTATATCTTTTATATCCTTTTACCATAACCTAATTATGTTGATTTTTTTTTTTTTTTTGAGTTTCTTATAAATGGCATATAGTTGGATCATATTTTCTAAACAATCTCTGCCATCGTATTGGTGTATTTGGGTCATTTGCATTTAATATAATTACCAATATGTTAGGGCTTAAGTCTACTTTTTCCTTTTGTTTCATCTTTCTCTTTTTTCCCTTTACTTGACCTTCTTGGATTACTGGAATAATTTTAGGATTCCACCTTGATTTATGAACAGTATATATGAGTGCATTTCTTTGTGTTTTCTTAGTGATTGCTCTGGATATTAACATATACATATATGACTTATCACAGTTTATTAGAGTCATTGTTTCACCACTTTCAGTGAAAAGTAGAAACCTTCTATTTAAGTCTCTTACCCTCTCCACCTATAAATATCATTGTCTTCAGTATCAGATGGTATTATAATTACTTCCAAATATCAAATATGACCTAGAAAACCCATGAGGGGAAAGATAGGTTATTATATTTACCAATATTTATGTTCTTTATATTGTTTTTCATGTTTCCTGATGCTCCAAAATTTCTCTATAATTTCCTTTCTATTTGAAGAGTACCCTTAAGCCATTCTTCAAAGGTTGGTATGTATCTCTTTGTCCTTTTCACACTGCTATGGAGTACATTCAGTAAGTTTATTTTGGTATGGTGTTTTTCAGTTCTGTATTTTCCATTTTATTGTTTTTTATAACTTCTATTCTCTACTAACATGTTTTGCTTTTGTTCCAAATGAATTTGCAATTGCTTCCTGAATAATTTTTTATGATGGATGCGTTAAAATCTTTGCTGTATAATTCCAACATCTGATTCATCTCAGTGTTAGTTGTGTTTTTTTGTTGTTGTTTTAAATTTTTTTAGGAAGTTCAATTATTACTTTTTTTAAAATATATTTTTTATTTATTTTTAACAGATGCTTAGATTACATAAATTGTTACATAAAAATATAAGGGATTCCCATATGCCCCACTCCCCAGACCCCCCACTTTTCCTCACATTAACAACTTCTTTCATTACTGTGCTTTATTCATTGCTATTGATGAACACATTTTGGAGCATTGCCACTAAGGATGGATTATAGTTTATATGTACTTTACACTCTCTCCCACTCAATTCTGTAGGCTACGGCAAGGTATATAATGGCCTATATCTGTTACTGCAATGTCATCCAGGTCAATTCCAAGTCCTGAGGATGCCCCCATATTACACCTCTTTTTCCCTCTCCCTGGCTTCAGCACATCCACTGACCACTTTCTCCACATCAATGATTTAATTACTTCCATTGCTAGAATCACAATAAGTCTATAGTAGACCACCAGTAAGTCTACTCTAGTCCATGTTTTATTCACCAATCTGAGTCCAACTCTGTCACACTCTGGGTGCACAATCTCCAAAGAAGGGCCCACTGGCAAGGCACCAAACTCCAGAGCTGTCCACCATGACCGCAGGACCTGGGTGTCTCCAGAGCCCTCAGGAGCCCCACTGTTTGGGGTAGTGTCTACTTTGGCAGTCTATGAGATCCTGCTGAGACGTGCATAAGCGTTACCTCTCTGATGACCTCCCAACTCACTTTGAAGTCTCTTAGCCATATACATTCATTTGTCTTTACCCTTTCCCCCTTTTATTCAAGGTCTTTTTCCAGTTGTATCACCAGCCGGCAGTTGTCTTTTATCATTCTGTCTTGGGTTTTCTTTTAATATTGAAGTTGTGATGTTCCTGGTATGACAAGTGAAATGTATCCTGGTCCTTGGTAAGATAAGTGATTTTCAAATGTATCCTGGTTATTAAGGCTCTTGCTTATTGGGTATTTATTTATGTATTGGGTATTTGTAATTTATTGTTGTTGTGGCTGGATTCTGGCTTGGCACTTGGTATCTTTGTGTGGGGAGCTCAGACCTGGCAGGGAAGGTGACGCTTTCCCTGCTGGCTTATTGTTGCTAGGACTCTAGATCATTCCTCTTTGTGAGTAGTTTTGGGCTGGCCTGGTGGTGTCAGGGGACATCTGTTGGGAAGGACGACCTGCCTGAGCTGCCCTCCTTTGCTAGGTTGGGGGATGGAAAATACAAACCTGAGTCTCCTCCTTCTGTTGGGGGAGGGGCAAGTATCATAAGACACCTGGTTGCCATGTTGATCCTACAGTTCTGTGGCACCAAACAAATTTGCCTTCCTCTTTTGCACTCTTCTGACTTCCCTGGTTATCTCATGCACATTTCCAGGATTTATAGTTGCACTTTGTGAGGTGGAACAGGAAGAAATAAATCTAAGCATGTTGCATGTACCAGATGTAGATGCCTTTGCTATTACTCCAAGTTGCATTGTTGGACCCGCTAAACATGCTGAAGTTCTACTAGCTGCGCCAAGGCTAAGAATTGATAATCCATACCCATATAATAAAACTAGTCATAGCATGTGATGATTAACTCTGGTTAATAAATCAAATAGGTTTGCTTGATAAATCAAATAGGTTTGGTCTATGCTGGTAAATGTTTAACAATTAGCTCTGGAAAAAAACAACTCTCATTTGTAACGTTTTCCAAGATCCTTGATATAAATTCCCCAGTTATTGTTAATTTTAAGCTACCCATGTGACACAAAGCAGCTCACAAAATTCCTAAACATTGAATAATCAGCATGACGACACAGCTATAGCCTCTTCTAACCATCTCTGTGCTAAAAATACATGTTGGTTTGTGTGCACATGTGAGTCTAAATGCTTTTACATATTAAGTGGCACCGAGGGCTTTGCAGAATTGTGTCATTTGTAAAATTTAATCATATAATATCTTGCAGACGTATAATGAGCATCTTTCAAATACATGAAATGGGAAGTTCTGTCCTTAATAGAAAAGAAGACTCACTTCTTTCTTCTTTATGCAGATGTATTTCTCCACATAGCCTCACTGAGTAGAATCATCCCATCAGGCTTTTTCTTTGTCTTTCATGGTAGTCATGGATTTAGATTCCTATTGGTGTGATTGACACAATGGAAAATGCTTATCTCCTGAGCCACTGAGGATTTGACATCAAAACCTCAATACCCGAATCCTTCTTGCTTGCAAATGGTGTCATTAGCTATGACAAAGCTTTACACAGAGAGACCCTCTGGCTTGAGGGGAAAAAAATTTTTCCTTTCAAATTGATGTTTTAAACTAATTTTAATATCTCCACACATGTAAAAAATATCTTGAAGTCTGAAAAATTTAATTTTTTATCAGAAAGTCCATTAGCTAAAAGTTACCCATTTAATTATATAATATGATACCTAATGAAGGGTTGACTCACTGTTATTTTACCTGCAGTTCATTGCTTCAGGTTGAAGTGCATTTGGCATCGTGAACCTGATTTGTACTTAGCTTCAGGGTAGGATGTTCTGGTAACCAGAAGTTGCCAGCACATGTTGTGAATTTGGAAGTTACAAAGGGAACAAGAATTAATACACTACCAGGTATCAACATGTCCATCTGTGACTGCTGGAATGATCGTCCTTCATGAACGATCTCACCGGATTTTGACCAAACAACAAAGGGGGAAAAAAAAAAATCAAAACTCTTCAGCACAAATATCACCTCCTCTTTATACTTCCCTGTCATCTCCAGACGGGCTTAGCGTTCGTGAGCTCTATAGTCTATCACATGTTGTACACATTTCTCTTAGAGGAGGTATAAAATATAGACATTATGTAGCACTGATTTATTTATTCAGCTACTGGAATCTGAATTCCCTGCCGGCAGGCATCACATTTTCAATTCTATTTCTCTCATCTCTAGCAGAATTCTTCCATGTAATAGAACGCCTATAATAGCTGTTAAATAAATGATTGAATGAATGAAATGTAAGAATAGAATGAAAGGGTCAGCTTGGTTATGGCGAAGAAAAATATGTCAATGAAAAAAATGGCTGCGAACACTTGAAAATTTTTATTTTGAATAGAAAAGGGAACACAAAAGCAAATCTAAACAGTGTGAAGAGATTTAAATAAGGATTTTTATAATATGCATATCTTACTTTCTATTTTGCTCCATTTTACATCCCATCAACCCCCCTCTCCCAAATAAAAGATGATAGAAATAAGGCTGCCCAATTTCCCTCGAAATGCTGACATTTATTTTACCCCAGAAAGCAAACATAAATTCTCATAGAAAAACCAATGTGTGAGACAAATTATATTAGATTTCTTATCAACCTAATTTACTTTGAAAATTTATCTTCACCTTTCAATGTCTAATTAGGTTAATTTTCCTCCACTGCAGACATTATGTAAATAAAATGTTTTCACTTGGATTTGGCTTTAGGATTAATTCTGACTGGATACATTTCTCATTTCATTGAAAAGGACAGGAAATAGAATAGCCATTGACAAGTTGAATCAATATCTAATTACCAACCAAGTATTGGAAACATTCGGCAGAGGCAAAACTCTTGAGTGCGGCTTTCTGGGGAAATCCTGGGGGTAAGTTCAACATCATCTTGGATATTAGTTTTGTCAGTCATTTGCATTTTACCATTTATAAAGTTTCTCTTCGTCCTCTCCTAGGTCCATTACTAGTTTTCCTGCAGATCAGCAATTTGAAAATGAGCACTTAACAGGGTTAGCAATAGGATTTCCTTCCAATAGCAATCCCTAGGAGCTTGCTAATGTAGGAAAACAATGGAAGGGTGTTCAGTGATACCTGTACTATGAAATAATCAAAACACTATTCATGGAAGGATGGGCTCCAAGGGTAATGCTGATTTTATTGGGTAAAGTCATTATTCCAGAAATGCTCAAAAGTCATAAACATCTTTTTCTATAAGGGTGGATTGAATTTCTATTCTTTTAGCCTCCACTAAGTGCTTTAACATTTATTTCAGCCAATGTACTTCCTGGCACTAACCATCTTTCATAGCATTTTACTGGATTATTAGGTAGGGAGAAGAAGGGCGATCTGGCTTTGGCATTGGCCTTTGGCCATGGAGGTGTTTCCTAAGATATTGTCATTCCAGCCTGGTCCTCAGAGGTGGGATTGCAATGGCCAGGTTGGTATGTTTTCTAGGTACCTTCAGCTTAAATGTATCTTCTGTCATGTCTTGCATGCTCTAAGTGCACGGATCCAATCCAGTTCTCTTGTTCTGTGCTGGGTCATGGGCTGTTGAGAAGATGCTGGGGCCGCAAAGCAAGGCTCCTACCAGGAACTTCAGCATTTCAGCTTCCCTGACCACCTGGATAACTCACTTCTCTTCCTGCAGTCTTCAGAATTTTTATCTGCTCTGTGTAGGGCACAGCATTTGTCATTCCATCTGTAGTCTTCCAACTTCTTCAGCCACGTGGGGAATTTGACACTCAAGAGCGATGGATTAACATCTTTGCATCTTGTGTTCCACGAATTACCTGTTCCTAAATTCAGGGAATGTATATAGCTTTATCTAATAGGTGGGAGAAGAGCTAATTTGCATCAGGAAACGTGCTGGGAAGGGTAGAGAGAGAATGAACATAGTTGTCACCTCAAAACAACGTTCTGCTCCACCCTAGACTTTTTCTGAAAGTTACCTTAATGAACCCCACCTTCATTTGTGTAGTTCCCACAAAAGCAAAAGCCTTCTTCAGTATCTCTCATATCTGCTTTGAAGTCCATTTCAAGTCCAATCATCTGCAGAGAGTCTATCTGAAGAATTTCATTGTTTCTTGTGTACTCCGTGTTCTGAGTGAACCTGCCTTTGTCTATACCCTGCCTGGCCACATGGGGTGGACATCTACTGTTGTGTCACAACCTTTGTAGATCTCACCCATTTACTTTTGGAATATCCAACATGTTTCCAACAGTCTCCCTGCTCTTCTGGTCCCAGCCTGGTGATGCTGGGCAGCTATTTGAGTATTATTACTCTGCCCCTTTAAACCAGGCCATGTGAAGACCTGTTTCTCCTCTATGGGAAAATGGACAAAATTCTAGCATTGATTTCTGCTGTGTTCACTGTAGTTTCAGCAATGTGAGAGTGAGAAAAATGAAATGTATCTTCTTGGGTTCTCTTTCCAGTATCAAATATTTCCAAGAAAGCCCAGAAATGGAGGAGAAATATTCTAATTTCAACAATCTTCTCAGTCTTCTGAATAACTTTATTAAGCAATGTATCTCTATACACTTAGACACCAATGACATTATGAAAATAGCATATACAAGTCCTCTAGTTATTTCAGGATCCTAAAATAGAAAATTAGAAGTCATCCAAGTCTCAGTTTGCAGTAATTGCCTTCTTCGGAAATTTCTAGAAAATATCAATGTGAGCAAAAGAATATGTCATCGCAAAAGGAGAAGGATTTCTCTAATTGCAAAAAATTATCCTCTAAAATAAAATGCTTGTTCTAGGTGCCATTTCCTATTGAAAATACATGCGTATATAATTTAAAGATGTATATTTACATGGATTATCAGTAATGTTGAGACTATTCAATAATATTTTTTATTTTTTATTAAAGATTTATTTATTTACTTGATCCATTTTAAACCCCCCCTTCCCCATTTTGCTGTTTTTTGTGTTCATTCGCTGGGCAATTCTCTGTGTCTGTTTCATCTCTTCTCATCCTCCTCCTCCAGTCTTCACCAGGATTTGATCCTGGAAACCTCCGATGTAGGAGAGAGGTGTTCTGCCATCTGTGCCACCTCTGCTCCTGGTTTTCGGAGCTTTCAGAGCATCTCGTCTTGTCTCTCTCCTGTTATGTTATCATCTTGCTGCCTGGTGGCTCCGCCGTTCACCGGCACACAGAGCCTGGCGGCTCCCAGGGCCTGGCAGCTCACCGGCACACGGAGCCTGGCAGCCCATGCGCCTTCTATATATATTTTTTATTTTACCGGGAGGTCTTGGGGATTGAGCCCAGGTCCCTCCATATGGCAAACGGAGGCCCAACCATTTGAGCCACATCCGCCCCCCCTTGAATAATATTTTTAACCATACCCTTCATCAGTTACTGAGTTAATTCCCATTCCGACAATAAAGTACACTCTTTTGAGAAGCTCATCTTTGAAAGGTCAATATATATAGTCTTATGGAAAAAAATGTTTTGAAAATGGACAGTGGATCATTAACATTTAAAATATTTAAATATCTTTGACATTGCAGTTGGTAGAATATTATAGAAAAGGAAGCTTTAATTTTTTCCATTCATCTCTTTAAAACTTGGGGAGAATCCTTCCTTGCCTCTTGGAGCTTCTAGGGTGTCTTCCAGCCATTGTTGTTTCTTGTCTTGTTGGGTGCATCATTCCAATCCCTGTCTTTGTTGGCTCATGACTCTCTCTTCCCCTGTGTCTAACCATGTCTCCTCTTCCTTATATATTGGATTAGGACCCATCCTACTCATGTGACCTCATCTAAATTTAATTCCCTCTGCAACCACCCTATTTCCAAATATGGTCACATTCTGTGGCCCTGGAGGTTAGGACTTAAACATGTCTTTTTTTTGGGGGTGGGGTGGGGTGCAGTTTAACCCATAACAAAACTTCATTTCCTTTTGTAAAACCCTTATCTTAGAGTTTAAATTGTATTGGTCAGAGTGGTGGATTCACAAAATTACAATTCAACACTCATCAAACAAGACAGCAGAACTAAGGTGTTGGTGAGAATTAGGTATCTAAACTCATGATGGCCCAAATGGGGCCTCAGGACATGGCCAGCGCATAAGGGTATCTATTGTATTCCCTATTATGCCTCAGCAAGCAACACCGTTGAGTATAAGGAGCCACTTCACCGTGCATGGGTACCTCACTTAGCATCCCTTACTCGTCCTGCAACTTTCTCTCTGAATCTCTGAACAAGTGTGTTCAAATTAAAAATGTCTGTGCACATAAAATCTACTGGTTTTTAAAAAAAATTTCTTCAAGTAACTCAGTTGCAGAGTGGAAATGATCATAATTCATTGGCTTCATTCTCTTTGCTTGCTTCTCTTTTATTATATTCATCCACCTACCCATCCACCTTTCAACAATATAATGGATGCTCATGTCCCCACATTCCAACTCAAGATGAGAGTATTACCAATAACTTGTAGAAATGAATGGGTTGTTTCCATTTACCATTTGTCCAACTCTGCAATGGAGGTAAGGGATTACTTGAATTTTTATGTAATCTTTATTTTTTTTAAATTTAATTTTAAAACACTAAATATTTTCATCTATTCCGTTATTGACATTGCTTGTTGCTGCCTTTTAAGGAATTTTAAAAACATGGTATATGGGCCAGATAGACTACTGAGGCTTCTTTTTTTAACTAGATATTAAGTTATTAAGATTAATTTACATGATTGGGTATAGTCATGGTTCATCCCCTTTCCTGTTGTATAACATTCCATCATTATTTTTATATTGCCCTAACAAGGAATTTAAGTGGCAAGGAGTTCTATCATGTGCCAAGGTACAACAGCACCCTTGCCAAATATGTGTGTAATACTATTTTTAATGAATATTTGAATCTCCACATGCTACCTGAGAAATGAGTTTTTCTTTCTCAGCATAATGCAGATTCTGTCTAATACAATTAAGCCACTTTCTATTGAGTTGCAATAATTCACAGGCTGAATCTAAAGGAGATGTCAGCAAAATAAAACTACTTTCACATGTTATAAAATCCCTAAAGTTTTAAAATACTGTTAATTCAGGGCAATATTACATTAGTTGGGATCAAACAAGCTCTTAAAGATGATTATCCATAATTGATGATTCTTCAGTTCACATTTGGTTAGTGGGGAGAAAATATATGTAGAGTGTAGGGTGAAATTGTAACTTCTAAAATTATAGTAATGCCCAAAACATATTTTCCTTGTACCTAACAAAATTACTGCCATGGATTTTTATTTTGCCTTTTAAGATAAGTCATCACAATATTAGCAATTTAATTTTCTGCAAAAAAAATTGTTTTCTCATTACTTCTCGGGATTAAAAAAAAAGTTGCAAAATTTTAAGCTTAAAACATCAATTACCAAATAAATATTCTTCTAAGGAAAACAGTCTAAAACTTGTTATACTTGATCTGGAGGTATAGTCTTCAATGTATCAATTCCTTGTCAATACCTCAGTTCTTTTCCTTCCTCCCTTCTAAAATGGCGATTCCAGGGAAGGTTCAGAGTGAAAAACCAGCTTCCCAAGAATAAAATTATTTTGAGAAGCTGCTAAAGCATAGAAAATTTAAGCAGAAAGATTGCCAGCAGCAGACATGGGGAATTATCATGCCTCTTTGAGCAGAGAGAACACAGAGCCTATTTTACAAGAGTTGGCTTGGAACAGCAGGTCCTGCCTATAAATGAGGATTCAGATGCCCCAAATCCACAGGTGGTTCCCTGTGATGTCATCTGCCTCTCCCCTGTCCTATGTTATGGCTTAGATGCTTGACCTGCCATCTTACCTTTCGGAGAGCAGGTAGGTGGTGAAATCCAGGAAAGATTGATGACTTGCCCAAAAGAGTTCGTTCACATCAAAGAGACTAGGTCATTTTAACTGGCAATTCAGTTATCACAGGTCTTTCTTTTTCTGCCATCCAGTGGGAAACGGCCCCTTGGAAATTTTATATTTAGATGAAATGGAGAAGAAACATTTTCCTGAGTTCTAGTGTAATTTTGACATTACATTGGAAAAACACCCTTTTTCCAAGGTTTCCTCTTCACAGCTTTGAGGATCTTATTTTATATCTATAAAATAATATATAAAAATAATAATATATATCTGTGTTGCTAGTGTATTAGTAAGCATGGAGGGGTATAGAATCAGTGCCTCAGTGGGGATTCTGGATCTGATACCCATTGTGCTATGATATTAGGGAAATTATGAATGTATTGATGCTGCACTTCCCCAACTCATTCAAATGGAATAAAAATTGATAGGATGGGATACATGTGGAGTTGGAGATAAGATGGACCTTCTGGGAATCTGTTTGCTTTGTGAGAGTTGCTGACTCAGCTGTGGAGAAATTGGTGGGTGGCAAAGAGGCTGGGAAGGTAAGCAGTGATTAGGGAAGTTGTGGGTTTAGGAAAATCAGAACTGGAGTTCACATAGCACCAAAGACGATGAACTCCTCCCAAAAGAGGTTTCCAGTCAGGACCCAGGAGGTGCTGCCTTATATGTGTAGAGGACATCAAAAGAAAGGCACTTCAGAACTTCAACAATGACATATGTATAGTATATGATCTATTCGGCACACATTATCTATACAGTGTACAAGATACAGAGATTACGTGATACATATGGTGCATGTGATATGATACATGATATAACTTTTGCACATTCTCCAGCATTTATCCAAAAACTGCCAAATATAATAGGAGACCTTTCCATATGATTAAAAACTAAGGGAAATAACTTTCAACTAATGCTATTAACTCTTAAAAAAAAAAATGACAAAACTGAGAATGTCTACAGATAATTGAACTCTATAAAAATGGTAATGGATTCCAACTTAAAATCTAGAAATGAGAAAAATACAGTCACTGCAACTAAGAGATCAAAAGATAAGTTTTAAAGCAGATTGCATCGAACGAGGATTAGTGAACGGTAATATAAGTAAATATATTGAGAGAGGAACATGGAGAAAATATACTATTATAAGTGAAAGTAACATGGATGGCATGGTTAACATAGCTTATAAATAAACAATCTTGGAGTTCAAGACAAGAGGTTGTTGATAAATGAATATTTCAGGAGATATCGCCTAGAACTATCTAAGCAATGGAAAAACATTCAGCAAGAGATTCGAAAGATTTTACAAAACCAAAGATCAGGTAAATACAAAGACAACAGCATCTGTTCTCACTGTGGTAGGCTTCCCCTCCCAAAGGTGTCTCAGTCCCAATCACTGGAACCTGGAATATATTACAATACATGCTTAAAAATACTTTGCAGAAGTGATTAAGCATCTTGAGATAGGCAAATCATGTGGGTGGTCCCAGAGTAATCAGAACCTTACATATAAGGAAAGGAGGCGGCAGGGGTATCACAGAAGGAAGTGAGGCAAATGTGACAATGAAAGTAGAGATCAGAGTGATAGAGGAAGCAGCCATAAGCCAAGAAAGCTGGTGGCCTCTAGAAGCTGGAAACAACGTGTGTGTGTGTATACATGTATATATTCATATATATACCCTATACATTATGTTTGCATATCTGTAGACATCTCTGAAAAACATGCCTAAGAAATAACATTATTTGCTGCTGGATTTGGTAGATGTAGTTGTCGTTGGTGCTTTTGGTTTTTGTACTTTGTATTGCCATTTGAAAATTCTAAAAGTACAATGAACGAAATAGACAATAATGAAAATCATGTCATTCAAATTGTATTATTCCCCAGGTATTAGGAACATCACCTTTTTAAGCTTGCTGCTTTTTGGTAAAATGGTAATAGATTAGATTGTTTTATAGGATTGTTTGAATAATAAAAGAGAAAGTATAAATTTGGTTAGCAAAGTACAAGACCCAGTGTCAACATCCAGTGGTGGATATCTGTCCAGAGACAAATCACAGTACCAAGTTTGAAGCATTTTGTTTGGGACCAAAGTTTTGCTGCCACAAAGGAAGCCAGATGACTTCAGGAACAGAAGAAGCTTTGGGATTCTAGGGATGGCCAACAATTTTTATAGACAAAAGGAAGAGAGTTTGATTCCTATTGATAAGAGGAAGATTCACTCTTATAGGGGTGGGCTTAGGGCAGATGGGCTTTATTTTGTATTGAGTCACATGTAATGAACCAGGGGCTTGACTATCTGGGTCAACTCCCTTGGTGGGAAGCTCAAATTTCAAAAGATATCAAGAGGAAACTCCAGAGGGAATTCAAAGAGGAAATAGGGCAAGATTTTTTATTGTTGTTGGCTCTGAAGAGTCCCCAGGGCTTTCTCCACTCAATTTCATCATATCACTATTGTCTAGTAGCATCGTGCCATTGATTCCTTATGGAAATAGGATTACTTTCTATCTGAATAAAATATGAAAAGATAAGGACCTGTATTTTCTTTTTTTTAGAGAACTGGGTTTACAGAGCAATCATGTATAAAAACAGGATTCCCATGTACCACGTTCTTATTAACACCTTGCTTTGGTGTGGTACTTTGTTACAATTGATGAATGCACATTGTTATAATTTTACTATTAACTGTAGTCCATGGTTTAACTTAGGGCTCGCTGTGTTGTGCTGTTCTGTGGATTTGTTTTTTAATTTTATTCTAGTACCATGTATAGAATCTAACATTTCCCCTTTTAACCACATTCCTATATATATAATTCGGTGCTGTTAGTGATTAACTAGACTATTCCATTTCACACTGCATTAGCATATCAACCTGTACTATTTTCTGTCAAGTCACATATAATCTGGCTATGAGTAACTCAAACTCTAAGGGCTGAGAAGAGTATTAGGAAGTCACACGGCTGGTTAGAGAGAGACATAAACTAGAATCCTCAATTTATCTAAAATGGATTAGAAATGATGCTATTGGAAAACACCTGGATT
>JAQZBX010072369.1:0-15087 GCA_029593785.1 Cabassous unicinctus | reverse complement strand
TATATATATATATATGCACAAGGGAGTTCAGTGTATGTGGTATGTGTGTGTGTGTGTGTGTGTGTGTGTCTGTAAAAACTGTTTTGAAGAGTTCATGGAGGTTTAAAATCTGCTATGGGAGTGGTTCTTAACTCTGGCAATCGACAAACCCTGTCCCCAAATGCAACTCTAAAATTGGACAAAATGGTCAGAAACAACCATTCAGCATTCTAGAGCTTGATCAAAAGTGAAAATGCTCCAAAATGTGTTCATCAATTGCAATGATTGTACCACACTAATGAAGATGTTGTTAATGGGGGCAAATGGGGGCAATGTGGGGAGCAGGTCATATGGGAATCCTCTGTATTTTTTATGTAACGTTTATGTAATCTAAATATCTTTAAAAAAAAAAAAACAAAAAAAAAACAAAACCATACAACTGAGAAGGGTTTATTCATGAAAATTGGTGAACCTTGGTTAGGAATAGCCAGCGACTGTTATTCCCAGGGGCTATTCCCAAACCCCTCGCGCACTTTTGTTGTGGTAATTCTACCAGGTTAGGCAGGACAGCAAAACAAAAACAAAACAAAACAAACAAAAAACAACAACCCTAAACAACCCTACAGCTTAATTGTCTCTGCCAAAATGGGTTCACTTGGTTTGGAGCATTGTCAAGTAAAGGGGCTCCTTTACTCATTGTCAAGTAAAGTGAGCAGGGAGGGCCAAAAGATCTGTTCCCCCAAGATTGAGAGACTGTTTGGGCAAATGCTATTAGGGGCAGGCCATCCAGGGAGTTAGGAGGGATTTACAGAAAGTGAGTAAGCCTAGGGGCCTGGAATAAACTCTTCCATAGATCCCAGGGTCAGCAGAGGCTGTGCACATGCCCAGTGGAGACCAAAGCAGCCCAGGCCACCTGGCCACACATCCTAGGCAAACAGAAATACTGGTTGCCCCTGCACCTTTTTGCCCCTGCACCTTCTGCTCCCAGTAAACTGTGATTCTGAGTTTCTGTCTCTCTCTCTCCAATTTTAATTTTGGAAGACTCACTACAGCAGCCATGTGGGGACAGGGTGTGACACTGAAGTCATGTTCCTCAAATTGCGGTTCATTGTTCTCCACTGTCAGAACTGCATCAGAATCATCTAAGGGGACCATGAGCAATGCATATCCCTGGGCTCCAGTCCAGGCTTGCTGAATCAGAAATCTTTGGGATGGGGCCCAGGAATCTGCATTTTTGCAGACACAGCAGGTGATTAGGAAGTATCCTAAGCCTGATGTTTAAAATTCTGAGAATTGAGAGGTACAAGTGTCTGTTTAGGTGAGACAAGATAGAGTATGAAATTAGGTAAAGGAAAAGAATTGGAGTTTTTTGAACAGAGAGGAAATATCCTATTAGCTCAGCTTCTCCAACTGTAATATATAAAATATTTATCAGTTTTGGAAACCACAGCTTCCATTATGAATGGTATAATATCACAGCTTATTTGGATGCAGTTAGGAATTATGTAGGTACTACCATCAATTCTAGTTGACAGGATTTGGTCACTCATTAAATAAAATAATAAGAAATTACAATTGTAAACACTAAATATGTGACCATGTAAAACTTATCCTCCAAAGACAATTTTGACAGGTAAAGGGATTACTAAAATGATTTAAATCAAACTCTCTGAAGTATTTACTTACTGAGCCACAAATTGACTTTATTAGATTGGTGCAACTATATAGAGTCCTAGTCACAAAACCATTTTTAAATAAAATTATTCAAAGGATAAAATTAACATGTAACTATGTAAATTCTATTAAAAGAAATTTACTTTATATTGATCATCTAAAGATTAAAAATGACATTAGCAGAATAATTGTTCCTGACATACATTCCCATACCTCAATCAGTATCGAATGCATTTTTGCCTCTAATACCATGTCTTAGGTATTTTTCTGAAGAATATTTCATTTTGATAACATCTTATTTTTTTTTCATAAAATTTAATGCTATATTCTTTAAAGTTGGATTTTTTTTGTCTAGTCAATAAGAAAATGTTGATCCATTCGATCAACTCTTCTTTGTAGACCATAATCTTGTTTTTTATTTTCTGCAGTTTAAATATTATAAGCCTAAGTGAAATTTTTTTGGTATTCATTCTGCTTCATGTTCTCTGAGTTTCCTGGATCTGTGGTTTGGTGTCTGTTACAATTTTTGGAAAATTCCCAGCCATTATGACTTCAAATATTTCTTCTGTTTCTGTCTATTTTCTTCTCTTTCTCTCTCTCTTTCTGGTATTCACATTACATCTATGTTATACCTTTTGTAATTGTCCACAGTTCTTGGATGTTCTGTTCTGTTTTTCCTCATTCCTTTTTTTCTTTGCATTTCAATTTGTGAAGTTTTTATTGTCATATCTTCAAGATCATTGATTCTTCCTTTAGCCATGTCCAATCTTCTGATAAGCCAATCAAAGGTATTCTTTGATTCTGCTACAATGCTTTTGATTTCTAGCATTTCCTTTGATTCTTTCTTGGAGTGTACATCTTTCTGCTTGCGTTGTTCATTTGTTCTTTCATGTTGTATACTTTTTCCATTACAGCCACTAACATATTAATCATAGTTATATTAAATTCTCTGTCTAACTCCAAACTCTCTGCAATATCTGAATCTGGTTCTGATGTTTGTCCTGTCTCTTCAGACTGTATTTTTTTGTCTTTTCATATGCCTTGTGATTTTTTTGTTGTTGTTGTTGAAAGCTGGATATGTCAGGTAAAAAGAATTGATGTAAAAAAGGGCTTTTAGGGTGTGGTTTTATGTTCTCTAGCTAGGAGTTATGCTGTGTTTATTTTAGCTGCAACTGTAGATATCAGGCTAAAATTTCCTCTGACATCCTTGTTTTTGTTTCCCCTGTAGTCTTTGGGTTTCCTTGTAGGTCTTTGAGTTTCCCTAGAGACTTCTTCTTAAATAGGGTCTGACTTTTTCAGTTCTTTTCAGTTGTAATCCTTTGTTATATATGAGCCCTATTGACGTGGCAGGGAGATATTGAGTAGGGGAAACATTCTATGATGTTATGATTTGCTCTCAGATTTTTAGTGAGACTGTAACCTTTGGCTTTTATCTTTACTAGTGTTTCTCAGCTTTTTCCCCCCCACCTGTTGGTTAGAGGGGCCTGGAGTTGGGTATTTCACCTCATCATATTGTGAGGAAGCAGAAAGCCACCCAATGGAAGGGCCTATATGGAGAGCAACTGACACCAGCACCAACTTGCCAGCTGTGTGAGTGAGTTATCTTAAATGTAGTGACCATAGCTCCAGTTGAGCCACCCCAGCTAATACCACATAAAGCAGGGATGTCTGCAGGTTTGCCAGCAAAATCAGTGGTGGTTATTATTTTAAGCTTCTACATTTCAGGCTGATTTTTGATATAACACTAGGTAACTGGAAAAGGATAACTCCCAGTTCCTTCACTCAAAGATTTGGCTCTGCCTTGTCTCTGATCTCTAGACACAATGTTTTCTGGGAACTTGGTATTATGGTAGGAAGAAGGGCAAAGGTCTTCATCTGATGAAATTTGATTGGGATGTGTGATCTCCCTCAGCTGGAGAGTGCATTGTGGGGTTTGAGGACAGAGTTCCTATTGCTCAAATGAGTAAAGCCTCCTAAGGTATCTCTAAGGGTTGATGCAGAAACAGAGTCCATGGTGGTGTCCTTACTTCAAGGGACTAGGCAATGGTTGTCAACTCTATTCCACATTGACTTACCTGGGGAGATTTAAAAAATCACTGATACCAGTGTGCTGCTCCCATATCCCCAAGGTTCTGATTTAATTGGATTGGGTAGAGCCAGGCTATTAATATTTTTTAAATATTCCCCAGGTGATTAAAATGTGCAGCCATGTGTGAGACCCACTAGATCAGATGGGAAACAGCATCCAAAATTAACTTCTTAAAGAGAGGATTCTAAAATGAAGAAAACAGGAAATAAGGATTAAGTGGTGGGTATAAAAGAAAAGTGGTTTGGAGCCTCTGCAGGGCTATGGAATGCACACCACAGGTAAGATAGCAGGGCCTGGTGTGCACTGACATGGCTAAAGTTGTAATTGTTTGAGCTGAATGCTTCTGCCTTCCTTTTCCATCAGCTTTGGTTAGTACCCTAATCATGCTCCAAAGCCCCTAAATCCTTTTCCTCGCAGCGCCAGGTAAAACAAGAGTTCATCCTACACAGGCAATAACACATCTTTTGTTTAGATGTGTGCATTTTTTAAGACTTTTAAGGGGTCCAGTCTGTAAAATTGGGCAGATGGCAGATTAAAGGTATTGGATACAGGTATCTCCTCTTCACCAAAATGTGGTAATCAGATTTTCCTCAGCAAAGAAATTTATCAGTCCCTATCTCTTTGGGTAGGAATCAAATACTTCTGATTAGTAGTGAAAAAACTGACATTTCAGAGATTTTATGATTCAGTTTTATAGAAAGGAAATGCCTTTATTTTGCACTTTTAAAAAAATCTAAAGCTGTGACATAACATAAACATTGGCTGACAATCCAAAGACTGTTCTGTTTTAATCCTAGATTTTATTCTGACTTTCTTTTCTAAAGAAAAGAGTGATTGTAATGCTTATTTGTGAATTTGCCACTCTCTTTTCTAAATCCTCATCCTCACTGGCAAAGGCCTCAGGTATCTTGCATTGGTTTCTTTTCATAAAGATGATATATTTTAACACTTATGGAAAGATTTGTGAGACTCCATTATAACTGACATTAATAGACTAGTTTTCTTAATTATTACTATACTTTTATATTCTATTGCATTCTGAAGTTCCATCATGGGCACACTTTTTAACATGGCACTAAATCTATACAATTTGTATTATGTAAGCCTTGTGTCTTTAAAACTCAATGTTCCTGGGAATTTTCAATATTTGTTACAAAGCCCTAAAGAGGAGAATAATACTAAACATTTTTTCATATGTGTTTGAGTAGTAATATAGGAACTTTAGGTGCATTTCATTTTTAAGATATCAATTTTCTCATCCTGATGGGATGTATAAAATCTGGATATTCAGTTTGATTCTGGATAAAGTATTATGAATGTATACCAGGTATAGCATCATTTTCTGTGTCTGACTGACAGCATAATTGGTTCCAGGAGTAGCTTGGGGAAACAGGCACTCAAAATGTGTTCCTGGAATTACCTTTTTGCAGTGGAAGCAGGATGCAAGTAACCCAGGGCATGCAGTAGCATGATAGTAATTAAAATTATCACCAGTGGTGGCATGGCATAAAGTGGATGTGTGGGGCAGGACATTGGTTGTGGCAATTGATCACTATGGTACTACGGCACTATGGCAACCATAGTAATTATGAAGGTTGTAGACCCTCCAAGTATGATGGAATGGAGTATTGTTCCATACCTATTCCCTAACCTCTGCCTCTGGGATGGAGTGTATTTCCTATTTCCACCAACTTTGGGCTTGGCCACATATCTTGTTTCAGCCAGTAGAATGTGAGCAAATGTGATGTAAGCGGAGATACTAAATCATTTAATGGAGGGCCAGAGATGGAAGGCAGAAGGTACTGGGTTGGGGTAAGGAGGTGTTTTGTTTGATGTGGTATTTTATGATGAGCAGCTTCCCCTATCTGTATCTTGATTATGACTATGTGGGCCAATAGTAAGTGCTATTTTAATTACAAATAATTAAAATTCTTTTAAAAATAAAGGTGCATGACTTGCCCAAATTCTTTCAACATTTATTGAGTGGCCACACTGCACTCAACAGTGTGTGCAGAGTTTGAACATGAGTTTGAATTACCCATGGAATTTCAGAATTTAACAGACTAAGAGATCTAATCCATCCTCTGATTTTCCCAAAGAATAGAATGTCTCAGAGAAATGATACATTGCCCAAGGTCATACAGTGAAGTAATGGGACTGGAGCCCAGATTTTCTGCCTCTGAATTCTTTCCTCTTTCCATTACCTCACACTGCCTCTTTTTGTAAATGTCAGAAAGCTACGGTCTATAATATAGCCCATTACTAAGTATTGGGTTAATATTGAGTTATTATGTGAGTTGTTGATAAATAAATAACGTTTTTCCTCCTTTATCATTTCAGAAATTGGATCCCTCTAGCTCTCCCTCTTTGAGAGAAAACTAAAACCTCCTCTAGTTATGATGATAAGCACAGAAGCTGAAGGTAGGATATGTGTCCCACAGACAGAATCCTCCTGGTAGGATACATTCCATGACACCATGTGTAAGAGAGTTTTAAAACAAAGATATCCTTAGGGATAAAATGTAAAGTTTGTAAAGTCTGTCTTTATCATCCCTCCTTTGTCTCCATCCAGTTTCCTCACTGCCCCCCAGCCCAAGTAACTGTTCCCTAGAACCTTGCTAGGTGGAAAATAAATTTTTTCTCATCTCTAGCCTCCCTCTCCAGTAATAGATTGTCATATATAAGGTACAGGCTGAGGCTTAGCTATTAAGATACAACTTGGTGGTATAGAGCAGAACAAGGGCAGAGCCAGAATGCCCTTTGTTAAGACATCTGAAAAAATTAAGATGATACCTGTAGATCCTTTCAGGGGGACAAAAAGACTTTTAGAATGCTTAAAGGCATGATTCAATAGAAGATGATTTGTCAAAAACACTTATCAAAAAATCTAAGAGAGAGAGAAATATTGCAAAAAATTATTGATGTGTCTTTGACATATGGAGTTAACTGAAATAAATACCCATAAACTTTTTGAGAGAGCTATTGTCTTAGTTTGCCAAAGGCTGCCAGTGCAAAATACTAGAAATGGTTGGCTTTTATAATGGGAAATTTATTAGGGGTAAAAGCTTACAGTTCTGAGTCCATGAAATGTCCAAATCAAATACCATCAGAAATACTTTCTCACCAAAGTCAGCTACTGGTCATCCTGGTGTCCTGCCACATGGTGAAGCAAGATTGTGGCTGATCTCTGCCAAGGTCCCTGCCTTCCACTCCAGAATTTAATGTGCTCAGCTGTGGGCAACCAGGCATATGGTTTGTCTCTTTCCAGACCTCCTCTCTCAGGCTTGGCTGCTTCGCTTGCTTCCTGAGTTCAGCAGTAGGCTATTAGGCATATGGCTTATCTCCTCAGCCTTGAACTGCTCTGTGGACCCAGCCTCTTGGGGGCTTTGTGCTTAAGCTTTGGCTGCTAGCAATCCTTGAGTCCTCTCTCACATGGCAGGGTCAAAAATGGCAGAGCTCCCTTTTCTTGTTTATCTCTTCCTCTGTGTCTCTGTTTATATAAGGTCCAGCAAGAGAGTAGAAACCCAACCTGAGTCTTGCCTCACTGATATAGTCCAATCAAAAGGGCCTCACACCCAAAGGAATGGATTAAAGAACGTAATCTTTTGGGTTTTGAAACAACCTCAATCTGTCATAGCTATCATGAAAAAATGCTCCCAATCTGGACTGAAAGAATGAGATGTAGAGACCTCTGGGTTCCCAATTTCTAAAGGTAGGAAGCAGGCTGAGAATGCTGTTCAGTCACCATGAAGAGAGTATTCTGCAATGCCCACTTCAGAAGTGGCTGTGTGGTTAAGTTCATATGTCAACTTTACCAGCTTATGGTGTCCAGTTGTTTGGTGAAGGAAGAAGTAGCTTGATTGTTACTGTGAAGGTATTTCATGGATTTAAGTCGAGTCAGTTGATTGCACCTATGGCTGGCTACCTCTACAATCAAGAAAGGAGATTGCCTTCAGCAATGAGAAAGTCTCATCTTATCAGTTGAAGACCTGAAAGGGAGAAGTGATGATTTCAGCAGTCAGAAAAAAGGCTTTCTATCTGCACTTCAGGCAACCAGGTTCTCCTGGGGAAGTCATCAAACCTTCATTGGATTTCCCAACTCACAGCCTATCCTATGGAACTCAGACTTGCCAATCCCCACAGACATGTGAGCTAATTCTTATATTAAGTCTCATAGTACATGCACACAAATATATGGCCCAATGGTTCTGTTTCCCTAAAGAATGTGATCTAATGCTGCAGCTAAGTATTGTGATGAAAAAGGGAGGACTTGAGAGGATCACAGAACCCCCTTAATTACTTTAGGAACCTCTGCAAGGAATCAGACCTGGGGCCCAATCACAAAATATTCCCATCCCCTGGCTAAGAGGGTCAGGCAACCCTGGTCTGCATGGATTATTTAATGGATAGTGGCAGTAGGCTGAATACCCCTTTTGAAAAGTAAGCATTTAGTCTCTTATGATTTAAAGATGTAAATAATAAAAATCACAAACTTTGCAAAAATAATTAAGAAATTACAGGAATAATATAAGAGTGGGGAGACCTTCCTAACAGAGACTGAAGTCTAGTACCTTTCACTTTGAAAATAGAGAGGGATATTTTGCTATATAGAGACTTTAAACTTTTATATGGTAAAAAAAACTTAAACACATCAACAAATAAATAAGTAGGATTAGAATTGTGGAGCGAATTACTAAAATGGTGTGTCCTAGGGACCCAGGTTCAGGGTACCACAGGAGCTTTCAGAAAATGATCCCTTTATTGTATGGAATAAAGAGTCCAGAAAAGGTAAATAATCTCCTTGTCACTCACATGGTACAGAATGTCCAAAAGAGCATGGATTAATGATAAACAATCATGGCTAGCTATCTAACCAAAGTGACAATACCAATTTTGAAGGAAAATATAAAAGGCAGTGTGATTGTGAGAACTTTACAGTCTTAAGTGATAAACCATAGAAAATTTTCCTGGTAAGACATAGAATCTTTGCTGTGAAGGTAGAATTACACAGAAGGTAAAGAATAGGCTTTTTCAACCTCTTATTAAGAGTAGAAACAATAATTCAAGAAAATTTTGTCATTAGAGAGAAAACTAAATTCTAGTTTTGTATCTGTATAACATTGATAGTAAAGTTCCTTTAGAAAATCATATAAACCAACCCATCAAACTCTAGCCAACTTTGACGACAACAAAAAAATTCACTTTTTGTCAGCTTTCTGCAACTTTCCATATCCTTATATTTCCCTTATAGTACAACTTCTTAAAATGGCAAAAAAGAACATGTTCATTAACAGATTCAAATATATATAACCTCTCTATGGTATCTAAAAATAAGAAGCAAAAATATATAAATTTAAATTATGTTTGAGTATTCTATCTCACTCAGAATGACCTAGATTTCAAATAAAAAATTTATTAATCAACTCAATTTAGTATCAGTCCAAGGTTTCAAGTTACCTAATGATCTTGGAAATTATCTTCCAGAGACATGATTACTGTTGAAATAAAGTTTGTCAGGATAATTATTAACATTAGTCAAACAATTTACATTTTCATACATTTAAACATTAATTGGAATTAATGCAAGCTTATTCAATTAGTAAACCTGTATAAGTTTGGGAAGAACATACCCAAGTATAATAAAAAACTTATGCATATATTATCCTTAACCCTAATAAGTCAGAGAGGACATAACTTTATTTATTAAGCCAAAAATATTAAACTAGTCTTATTTGCTAAAGATTTACCTGAATTATGTAAACTTGATGTATTAGTCAGCCATAGGGGTGCTGATGCAAAATACCAGAAATCTCTTGGCTTTTATAAAAGGTATTTATTTGGGGTAGAAACTTACAGTTACCAGGCCATAAAGCATAAGTTACTTCCCTCACCAAAGTCTGTTACCACGTGTTGGACCAAGATGGCTTCTGACATCTGCAACGGTCCAGCATTCCTCTTCCTCTTAAGGCTCCATGGTCCCAGCTTCTTCTGATCTCATTTGTAGGCTGGGATAAGTCTTGTCTCTCTCCTGGGGCTCATTTCTCTCTGGGCTCAGCTGCTCAGCTCTCTCCACAAGGCCAGCTATAAACTATCAGGCTAACAGTTCATCTCTCTTCCCAGGGCCTCTGCCGTGTCTAATGGAGCCTTCTTTCTTCCCTCACATATCTGTTTCTCATTGTATTTACTTCCTGGGGCTCCAGGATTAAAACTCCAATCTCCCTTTTCTGCGGTTTGGTTTCTCTGTGAATGCCTGCCCCCTTGGACTCAACGTTCTACTGATGTGACCCAGTCAAAGCCTTAAACATTATTTAATCAAGTAAAAGTGAAACCTCTGAATCTAATATAATCTAATATGCCCAGAGGAGCAGACCAATTTACAAACATAGTCCAATATCCAATTTTGGAATTCATAAACAATATCAAACTGCTACACTTGAATTCTTAAAACATCCTTTAGTTAATTGCTACAAGAACTCTCCTTTTTTAATATTGGAAGTATTAGATGCTCAATATCCTTAATTTCTGGGAATTTTAGGAATATTCAATTTATATAAGCACTTATTTATTTCTAAGCCATTCAAAAAAGAGTTCCTTTAATTTAGATTGTATAATCTAATTTTATTAATACCACTTGGAGATAGAAAATATATTATATCCTCACACAACGAGGTAAAGGCCTTTCTGAATGACACACATATAAACATACAGACACACAGATATAGCTTATAATTTCAACTATAAAATTTCAACCGTGGGTCAAGCATAAACACAGAAATATAAAACTCTGTAGTTCAAATACCCACTTCCCTATGGGCATGATATTCTCAATTGATTTGAAATCAAATAGACAAATGGAAAAGACTAACAAATCAGGTTCTTTGTCTTCCTTCACTTAACAGAGATAAGATCTTTATAACCCAAATGGTGGGACCAGGAAACCAAAAGACACTGGCACCAGAAATCAAGTGAGTGGTGAAAAAGAATCAGAATAGAATCCTTACTGTGCTACCAAAGAACAAGCATAAAATCAGGAGCTGAGCTCACTGCTGGATTCTCAGATTGCTGGTCAATGGTCTCCTTACTGGGTGGAATAAAAATAGAGACGTGAAGGTGAGGTCCAGACTTAGCTAAATCTCAGCACCAAAATGGTGAAAGGACAAAACAAGGAGATGATTTTATTCAGGCTATTGCCATAGGGAGAATGTTCATTAAGGAGGAAATTCTCAAAAAAGGGGGCATGGTATTTAATAGAAGTGGGGAAACAAGGGAGATATCTAGGAGGGATGGAGGTGGGTCTTATCTAGGAATACGCAAAGGTGGAATGGTCCTTTGTGATTAGTCACTTCTCAGCACACAAAAGGGTGAGGGATTTCAGAGAACAAATGAATGGTAGGGATTTTCTTAAACATCACTGCATTCTGGGATCATAGAGGTCAGGTAAAGTTCAACAATGTCAGTGCTATAGTCTAATGAAATTTACAAGAAACAAGCTCCAGTTTGAACAATAGATTATAAGGTCACTCTATCCATTAGTCACCTTTTCCATGTTTCACAGGCATTTTCATGAGTAAAAATGGATCTCAAAAATTTAAATGGTCTCAATAATCCTGGCCTATTTTAAGCTGTTTCTAAAATTACATTTAAATCACTGCAATATGATTTAAGGATTTTATAATGTATCCTGGAAACTTTTTGTCTTGTCCTCTTGCAGTTGTCATGAGGGCTTTTGGGTATGGACTGATTTAAACATTTGTACTCCTTTTGGTTTTCAATCAATAATGACCACCAAGATGATTAGTGGATGTGTTTTTACAACGCTGATGTGAAAGAATCTTTCTTGGACCACAAAATCATTACCTCCTTTTGCCCTGAGCTCTGATTGTGGACTCCAGTCCACTGCCCTTCACTTCCAGTTCAGGGTCTGGGATTCTTGTCCTCCACCACATCTTGCATTGTAAATGTGGGAGGGCCCATTGAAAACTAGCTCTCAACAACACTGCTGCAGATGAGTCCATTTCCAAAGGCTGCTTGGCAGCTCCAGCCCAAAGATCCAGTCCTTCATATGGGTTTCTACAAGACTTCTTAAAACTGTTTTAAAGTGAGTGTTTTCTTTATCAACATTCACATTTTTCTCTGCATTATTAATGTAAAGAAACCAAGAGGCCAAGAGGTCCATGTAACTGTGGACCCACGTGTCAGGGCCCAGCATCCACTGGCCGCTCTCAGGACCTGCAGTGGGAGAGAGTATGGAGTGAGGGGAAGCTGACTCTGGGAGCTTGTGCTGCACAGGCCTGGACTCCCCCTGCACCCCTCCCTGAGCACAGGTGCTCTTGGAGTCTTTGAACAGAGTTTTATCAAGATGCGGTGGGATCACCAAGGAGATCTTAGTGATTCCTTCTACGGCAATTCGAAATCCATCCCTGGGACATTCAGAGCCTTCCAGAAGGCTCCAACCTTGCTTTTCAGGGCAGTCTGAAAACACTTACTCAACCTTTGCTCATTCAATAAGCTTTTCTTGGTGTTTGCTGTGCCAGCTCTGGGTAGACAACTAACCAGGCCAGGCCTCCATTTTCCCAGCCATCCTCTTCCTGAGTGGGGCGCCTGAACCATTCGACCTATGGGGCCATTCGCCGTGGCAAGATCTGGTCCTACTTTGAGGTAGATGGTGGGAAGCCCTCAGGTCCCTGCAGTTGGTTTCTCACTGGGTCCTCTGACAACTCCTCAGTGCTCACAGCCTGCGCCATGATCCAGTTCCTGGGAGGGAAGCTGGAAATTAACAGCTTACAGCTTCTCCCGGTAACTCACCTAATTAACTCTGACCAAAACTTCCAGAGAAGCCAGTCTTTTCAGGTACCAGAGGGTTTACTCAGGGGGCCAACCTGTCCAGGCCACAGAGGGCTCTTAAGAGACTACTGAGACTATTTCTGATGGCAACTGGAACCATGTGATTAAAGATCCAACTTGAATAGGGTGTAAACATGAAATTTTGCTCTTTCATCTAGAGACCCCATTAAACCCTCCTTGTGAAGCCATTCTTCCCTGGTCAGCACGGACTCTCAGGCAGGCCCCATACCATTCCCAGAGCTTTTTAGTTGCACCAATAGTCTTATTTCAGAAATCTGAAAGTTCTGTCTAATGTGATGCTAAGATGATTAACTCAGGTCAGTTGAAGCACATGGGGCCAGTCTTGCTTTAGGAGCAGCAGGGAAAACATAGAGAGGTTTCAAAGAGAGCAGTGGAAAGGTTTGCAAAGAAGAGGAATGTGGAAATTTGGGGCAGAAGGGCTTGGGCATGAAAGACTGGTTATGGGCATAAGGGTCCTTGTTGGATAAAGATTATCTAATAGGATGTGAACACCGAACATGTTTTCGCTCTAAGTCTCCATCTCTTTACCTTTATATCTGAACAATATTTTCTCATTTTTCATCTTATATGAAACCTGGCCATTCTGAAGCCTGCATCCCCCAATCACCCTCCTGAAGCATTCAAGTGGATGTTGCTCATTCTCTTACACTCCAGGGGTTGCAGAGCTCATCCCCACCTCCCATCCATTCTTCCTCCACTCTGCTGGTGGATTACTGGCTACTCTACTTGTACAGAGGGGTAGGAGATAGACTGGAAAATTAGACTGAGTCAGCCTATGAAGGGCCCTGTAAGGCATTCTGTAGAATTAGGACTTTATTCTGTAGAAGCTATTGAAACACTTTGATTAGTGTCATGATATGATCAGACTTGCATTTGGAAATACAATTCTGGCAGCATGTGAAGCCTGAGTTTGAGAGTTGAACTAGAGCAGAGAGCAATTGGGATGCTATGAAAACAGTCCACGTAGGCTGTGGTGGTAACATTGAAGCTATAGGGGAAGGGACATATTCAAAAGATAATGAGAAGGTTCAAGACCCAGCATTAGTGCTGTTCACAATACCTCAAATGTTCTTTCCATTTTCACCAATGCCCTCTCCTCCCATCCATGGGACTTATGAGGGTCTAACCTAGGTGGAGCATCTGAGTGAAAGATTTCATGCAAGAATCCTTGTTTTTAGTAACTACCATCCATCCACTTACCATTCTTGCACATCCTCTACTTGACAGTCTTTTCCCTTATAATGAGTTCTCTAAAACTTATATTACATGAGTAAAAGTTGTTATTTACTTACTGTTCTGTTCTTTGATGCTTCTCTGTATGAAATGTCAGTTGGCACTTAGGAAGAGGCAAACATGTTTTGTGCTAGAGTCACAAAATAGCTAACAGAAATAATTCCCCCTTAACCAATGAATAGTAAAAAAGAATGTAAGAGAATCGCTCAAAAAAACTGCTTCTCCCAATTTAAACATTAAGTGCAATATACCAAGAAAATAAAGGAGAAGTAATAACTCACTTCAGTTACATTGTTTATCTTATACACGATCAACAGTGTGGAAATTGCTGTGGTTCTTAAATAGTCTCCATATGGTGTCAGAGAATTCTCCCTGTCTGTCAATCTGCAAATAATCTGCTCAAATGATGCCAATTTTTAAATGTGTTAAATATGTGCAGTTTTCCCAAATATAGTGAATTTGTACAATTTTTTGAGATAACATTCATGCCTTGCCTAATAGTGTAAAAATTCACATATAGATCCATGTGACATTGTATTTTAAGTAAAAAAATAACACTTTTTCAACTGAACTGCTTGTGGTCCTTATTCGGATTTTATAGCTCCTTGATGCCATTGTCAAGGTAATCAGATATGTGGGTATTTAAAAGCCAGTGAAAGGGGATGGACTTGGACATTTAGCCAAAGAGAGGTCATCCTAATAGGGTCCCATCCTAACAGATCTTCCTGATGCTAATGTGTGCCTTGTGGAAAATGGGAAAAAAACAAGCCTCTATTTGCATCAATAAAATCTCCGCATGGCTTCAAGAAGTGTGTGTGTATGTGTGTTTTTAATGTAGCTTTCTCTTTCCCACTATCATGGGAAGAAGATCATGCTTGAAGAATTTCACTTTACAACAGCCAGGCAGCTGTGGGTTCTAAAAAAAAAAAAATCAATAAATAGTTTTATGTACATAAAAATAAAGCAAAGATTGAAAGAAAATAAGTCAATGGACAAATAAAATTATGTGACACAAAAACCTAAAGGAAAGTTATTGCACTGACAGATTTGGTGACTTCCCTATAGCTTGTCTTCAAAACCTTTTGAAAATCTTCAATGTAGAAAAATGTCACTTCTCTTTTCTTTGCCACATGCTATCTATGTGGATGGGATGGGCTATAGGAAGTCATCACTCTTTTCAGAGCTGCCTTTCACTGTTTTATATTGTCCCATCCACTCACCAAACACTACTGTATTAGTCAGCCAAA
>JAQZBX010072368.1:0-15082 GCA_029593785.1 Cabassous unicinctus | reverse complement strand
GGGAATTCTGCCCATGTGCATGATTGTTTTGTAAGTTCACAACTTCTGAAATAAAAATATATTTTAAAAAATAGGGTGGGTTCAGGGAAAAATACACCAAATTTAAGATATGGGCTATAGGTAGTAGTAAGATTTTGATGATATCCTTTCATAATTTGTAACAAATGTCTCACAAAAATGTAAAGTGTTGGTGATAGGTTGATGTATAGGAACACTGTATGATGTCACTCACATTTGTTTTCTAAGTTCACAACTTTTATTATATCCTTATTGCTTAAGTATGTTCATGTATGAATGATATACTTAAATAAAATTTTTAAAAATCAATTGAAAAAACATCAGTTAGCCGTCAATATAATGGTTAATTGAATTCCATTAGTCTATAAGTCAGTCCTTATGCCAGTACCATGATGTTCTGATTGCTGTGGCTTTATAATTTTTTTTATAATTGTGAAGTATGAATCCTATGAACTTCATTCTTCTTCTTCAAGATGGCTTTGTTTATTAGGGGTGCTTTACCTTTCAATAGAACTTTGGTGATTGGCTTTTTTATTTCTCTAAATGTTGGTGGAATTTTGGTTGGGATTAGATTTAATCTATAAATTGTTTTCAGTAGAAATGATGTTTTAAAAATAATCGTAATTCTAATCTGTGTACATATAATGTCATTCCATTAATTTGGGTCTTCTTTGATTTCTTTTAGCAATATTTTGTTGTTTTCCATCTACAAGTCCTTTATATCCTTGGTTAGATTTATTCCCAGATGTTTGATTCTTTTTTTTTTAAGATTTATTTATTTTATTTTATTTATTTATCCCCCCCTTGTTGCTTGGTGCTGTGTCCATTCGCTGCGTGACTTCTCTGTGTCTGCTTATCTCCCCCTTGCTGTGAGGTCTTGCCGCATCAGCCCACGGCGCCGAGCAAGCCGGCCTGCCCTCACAAGGAGGCCCCCAGAAGCGAACCCGGGGCCTCTCATATGGTAAATGGGAGCTCTATCCATTGAGCCACACCCACTTCCTGCCATGAGGTTGCTGCATCAGCCCACCACACCGTTCAGGCCGGCGTGCCCTGACAAAGAGGCCTCAGGAAGCGAACCCCGGGCATCCCATATGGTAAACGGGAGCTCTATCAATTGAGCCATACCTGCTTCCCTGTTTGATTATTTTAGATGCTATTGTTAGTGGAATTTTTTCTTGATTTCTACTCAGATTGCTCATTACTAGTGTTTAGAAAAACAACTATGGATTTTTGTGTTTTGACTTTATATCACTGAACATTGCTGAACTCATTTATTAGCTTTAGTATCTTCATTGTAAAATTTTCAGAATTTTCTATATATATAGGATCAGGTTATCAGAAAATAGCTATGTTACTTCCTTTCCACATGGATGCCTTTTTTTTCTCACTTTTTTGCCTAATTGCTCTTGTAAGAACTTCTGGTGCAATACCGTATAGCAGTGATGGTGGACATATTTGCCTTTTTCCTGACTGTAGAGGGAAAGCTTTCAGTCTTTCACCATTAAGTATGATGTTAGCTGTGTGTTTTTCATATATATCTTTTATCATGTTGAGGAAGTTTCATTCTATTCCTACTTTTATCAAGAAGTAGTGCTGGATTTTGTCAACTGCCTTTTCTGCATTGAGATGATCATATGGGTTTTATTGGTTTTGTTCTGTTAATGTGGTGTATTATATTAATTGATTTTCTTATGTTCAACCATGCTTGCATACCTGGGATAAATCCACCTTGGTTGGCATATATAATTCTTTTAATGTTCTCTTTGATTTGGATGGCTAGTATTTTTGTTGAGAATTTTTGCAACAATATTCAGAAGAAATAATGGTCTGTAATTTCCTTTTAATTTGTTAGGTTTATCTGGCATTGTAATGAGGGTGATGTTGGCCTCACAGAATAAATTCAGGAGCTTTGTCTCCTCTTCAAATTTTGGAAGAGTTTGAATAGGATTGGTGTTAATTGTTCTTTCTTAAAATTTTCCTGTGAGCCATGTGGTCCTTGGCTTTTCTTTCATGGAGGTATTTGATAACTTATTCCATCTCTCTACTACTTATTGGTTTGTTGAGATCTCCTGTTTCATTTGGATTCAGCATAGGGAGTTTGTGTGTTTCTAGGATAATTTGGTCATTTCATCTAGGATATCTAATATTTTGGCATACACTTCTTCATAGTATCCTGTTATAGTCCTTTTCTATTTCAGGAAAGACAGTTATATACCCCCTTGCCATTTCTTATTTTAGTCATTTGTGTCCTCTCTCCTTTGTTCCTCATGAGTATAGCTGAAGTTTTGTCAATTTTACTTATCTTTATATGAACAAACTTATGGCTTTGATTATTCTTTTTTTAAATTTTTTATCCTCTGTTTTATTTATTTTTGTTCTAATATTTGTTAATTCCTTCCTTCTGTTCACTAGGGAATTAGTTTGCTCTTAGGTAAGTCTCTGATTGGAAATCTTTCTTTCTTTCTTTTTAATATAAACATAAAATATTGATAGCTAAAATTTTACTTCTCAGCATTGCCCTTTTTGCATCCCACAAGTTTTGATGTTATATTTTCATTTTCTTTCACCTCAAATTATTTCCTAATTTACATTTTGAGCCTCTCTTTAACCTATTGTTTGTTAAAGACTATGTTTTAATTTTCACATTTTTATTATTTTCCAATTTTACTTAAGTTATTGCTTCCTAGCTTCATTCCATTATGGTTGATGATATATTGTATAACTTCAATGATTTTTTTAAATTGTTGAGACTTGTTTTGTGAGCCAACATATGATTGGGTCTGTAGAATGATCCATGTACACTTGAGAAAAAAGTGCACTCTGTTTTATGTGAAGTGTTCAATACATGTTTGTCAGGTCTAGCTTGTTTACAGAGGCTCTTAACCAGGGGTCCATGGACCCATAAATGGTCTGTGAAAAGACTTCAGGAGAATGATTTCTGGGGGTTCATGAGATTGAATGGAAATTTTTAATTTAAAAACAGGTTGGTGTTGAGTGTCATAAAACTATCTGCTGCTACATTCTGAAAAGGGGTCCATGGTTTTCATTTGACAGGCAAAGGGGTCCATGGACCAAAGAAAAGCTAAGAACCCCATGTTTAGAGTAATCATTTAAATCTTGTATTTCTTTATTGTTTTCTATCCTGATGTTCTATCCATTACTGAAAATGGTATAATAAAATCTCTTACTAGTAGAATCATCAATTTCTTCCCTTCACTCTGTCAGTATTTGCCTCGTATATTTTGAGTCTCTGCTTTTATATTCATAACTGTTATATCTTCTTTGTGAATGATTGTTTTATCAGTATGTAGTGACACATTTTGCCCCTTTAACACTCTTTTACATTAAAGTCTATTTTATCTCATATTAGTCTCACTTCCCCATCTCTCTTGGGTTAGTACAATGTATGGCATATTTTCCCAACCTCGCATTTTCAATCTATTTATATCATTGAATGAAAGGTGGGTCTTTTGTAGAGAACATATAGTTGGGTCATGCTTTTCTGTGCATTCTGCAAACATCAGCTTTTGACTTCAGAGTTTAATCCATTTACACTTAAAGTTACTACTGATAATGTAGGACTATCTTGTGCCACTTTTTAATTGAGTCTTTGTGAGTGCTATATCTTTTTCTGACCTTTGATTCTTCCTTTAATGCCTACTTTCACATTTATTTGATTTTCTGTATTGTACAATCTTGAGTGCCTTCTCATTTCTATCTGAATATATTTTTCACATATTCCCTTGTGGTTTTATATAATAATCATATTTTATTTAATTATTATTGTTGTTATTGTTATTATTTGTTTTCAGGTCCTGAACCTCTTTTTGTACCAAGGGTCTTCCCATTCTTGTCCTCCATATAAGTACTATAAAGTTTGATCCCTAATATACTTTATTAATTTAGAAAATTTGCATGCAAGTTGAACAGAATAGTATAGAAATATTTGAGTACTGATTATAATATACAAATCATAGAAAACAGGCTAATCCTTAGAAAGGGAAGGGACACTGTTCACAATTTTCCAAATTTTCTAAATAATATCAAACATCTTCACATCACTGATTCCTGGAAGAAAAATTTCTTAAAGCAGAAACCTCACAGGATAAATTGAGAAAATAATAAATTTTATGGATAATTTTTCATCTTCAATATTAGAACATCTGATGTTATTAAAATAACTAAAGATAGATACCATAAATTAGACTAAGTAATCCAACAAATGTTCTTCATAAATTAGATATGAAACATGAAACTAATTTTGATAAAATGGAAAAGGGAAACCTTTGAAAATAATCTAAAGGACTCCTAAAGTGCATAGGACAAAAATATATTGTGTGGAGAAGATGTGGCTTAAGCAGTTGAGCACATGCTTCCCTCATGGGAGGTCCTGGGTTCAGTTCCTGGTGTCTCCTAAAAATAACAACAACAAAAAAAGCAAACAAATGTAAAAACCAACTCAGAGGAGCCAATGAAGCTCAAAAGTTGGGTGCTAGCTTCGTATATATAAGGTCTCAGTTTCAATCCCCAGCCCTGGTATATATATTGTCCTATCATCACCAATCTAGTTCAGTTTTCTGTGAAAGGGTTTGCATCAATGAACCTTGATGGCTTTTATTCAATCATCCTTGCAACTGGCTCAGGTAGCTCTCATATACATTCAAATTAATCCCCAGCATTCCTTGTTTGGACACTGACTTCTTCACAGCTCTTCAATTACTTCCCTCACAAGTGGTTTCCATCAATGTTAACTCCCAAACTTGGGCTTTAATAAATAACAAAGACACAAATCAGTGTTATCATTCTGCAAATAATGTTTCTGAGTTTCTTCATAAGCTAAACTCTGATTTTGAAAGATAAGACAGACCAGACACCTGACCATTTTGATTTCATAGTCTGAGATGACATGATCTTATATGTAGAAAAACCTATAGCAGCCACACAAACCCATGTCTATTTACACTCATGTACACACACACAACCTATTAAAGCTAATAAATAAATGCAGTAAAGTTGTAGGGTAAAAGATCAACATGCATAAATCAGTTGTATTTGGGCAAACAATTTGTGAGGAATCCAAAATTTTTAAGAAAAATATAGTTTTCAGAAGCATCAAATATAATAAATTTGCTAAGAATAATTTTAACCAAGGTATGTAAGATTTGCATAGTGATATCTATAAAATATTGCTGAAAGAATTTAAAGAGACCTAAATAAATGGAATGGCACCCAATTTAATGGAATAGCAGATTTAATATAGTCAAGGTGGCAATTCTCCCCCAAAAGATTTAGAGATACAATGAAATACCTGTCAAAATTCCATCACCCATTTTTAAAAGGAAATGTTTAAGAGATGATACTTGAAATCATAGAATTAGAAGAGACTGTGAATAGATAAAAGTATATTGAAAAAGAGCAAAACTAGAAGACATCCAATTCTATATTTCAAAGCATAATACCATGGGATTCTTCTGATCTTTACTTCTAAGAAATAGTTTAGAGGCCTACTCCCCTGCCCACAGATGGAAGTCAGCACTCTTGGTCTGTTCAGTTAATCAGTTAACCAAAACCTTCACCTCCACCTTATCTTTGATTTAAGCCACTATATGTCATCATTATCTTTCTCCTTGGATTGCTGCTTGTGATGTTTTAATGACCCCTCACATTCACACTGGCCACATTCTCCTTCTTATGGACACCCTGACCTTTACTGTGAAAAAAATTCTGAATAAAATTCATGTTGGGAATCAGCTCAAGAGAATAGCTCCTTTAGCTGTTCTCCCCCTCACCTCACTCAACCTCAGTGTTCGGAAGAGTTCTTTACACCATCACAGACAGGCTCTGCTGGAGAGATCCCTGCAAGATTTTGCAGGATGGATTCCTGCAAGTGATGACCCCAACATGACTTGGATCAGTGGCACAAATTGGAACATTAAGCAGTGGCTATACTCATCTGGACTAAAACTGAAACTAATCATCCCAAGGTAAGGGAACAGCAATGCCCACTGGGGGTAGTTCCCAACATGTCTAGTATGGTGAGGGGTTTCTAAATCTTCATGGGACTGAGAATTTCCAAGGAACAAGATACTTTTATATAAACAATACAACAATTCTTAGAAGCAGCTGATTGCACAGTCCAAAAAACTCAATTGTGTTCCCTATTACAAACAATTCAAAAGTATTGTCCTTGGTTTCCTAAAAGAGGAACTTTAGATTTGGAATTATGGTAGCAGGTAGGAAAAAATTCAAAAACAAAATATGAGCAAGGAGAAAATATTCCCATTTCTACCATAATAAAGTGGAGCATAGTGAAAGCAGCCTTGTGTCCACTATATATGTCTTGTCCCATGGTTCTCTCAGAGGAAATCCCAGTTAAAGACCCTGTATCCCTTGAAAAGGAAGAAACACCTTTTCCTCCTCCACCACCCTCAGTCTTCTTTGAAACTCAGACACCTCACCCTGCTTTGGAAAAATGTTTAAGAGAAGCCCTAGAGGCTGGAAAAGGCCACATTTTCCTGGTGGATCTCCAAAATGGACAACCACAATATGATTCACTTTCCTATTCTATATTTAAAGAACTGAGAAAAAGTATAAGTGACAATGGCCTCCATAGTTCTTTAACCAGAGATATTTTAGAAGCCATAGCCAATAGCTATCAAATGTGCAATTAGAAAATTCTTGTAAAAAATATTGTTACCCCAGCTCAATTTAGTGTTTGATAACTAGAATATCAAGAAAGCTGCACTCAACAGGCAGAAGTGCTGAATAAAGTCCTTATCAATGAATTCATGCTTGTAAGAAAGCATTCTACTAAAGAGTTAACTAAGATAAGGAAAACATTCCAGCAGCATCTCTACAACCCCCCTGTTACCTACATAATAATGTGGCTGTGGGCTAGTGGGGGCTAATAAAATTAAACCCCTGGAAGAGTAAGAAAACTTAGCAATAAAGTTTCCAGAAAAATTCTCAAAAGCAATAAAATCAAAGATGTATGTTTCTATTGATGTGTTATAACTCATTTTGTGTTTGTTCTGGGTCAGTTTATATTTTGGGACCTCTGGATGGTAATATTAAATTGATAAATGAAAGTTATTAAAAGAGCTCTATTCAAATAGCCCAAAATTAAATAAGCACTTGTATTAATAAAAATGGATAATAATTTAAAATAATAAAAATAGTTATAACCAAATTAAATCATTATTTTGACAAGTTTGTTTAGTTTTAATGATAATTGTATGTTGTAAAAGGTTTTCTTAGAAACAGTTTCCAAAATCATTTTGGTAACTTATGTATGTAAGATATATAGAATGTGTTTTTATTCTTAAGGAAAAAGAAAATAATTTTGTCCTAAGATAAAATGACTGGTTATTAAAAAAGAGTAAAATGTGGGACAAAATCTGAGTGAATACAGAAAGTTCAAAAAGTGTGCAGAAAAGGAATTTTTGTGGTCAAAGTTAAGTAAGATTTGATGGGTTCAACTATAAAGTTTTAAAAGCTTTGTTCTTTCTCAAAGTTTTTTAAGTCATTAATCTGTTTTAGTAGCAGTTTATAAAGAGTTTTTCTCCTGAATAAGCAGTATACCAAAAATAAAGTCTGTTTTATCAAAATACCTTCTTGTAGTTTAACCTTACCATTTCCTTAAAGAAACTAGTCATCACTTTTAAAGAAGAACATAATGTTCAAACCTGCTTTCTCAAAATCAAATCCTGAAAAGTAGCTTTTTATTTCAAAGTAGTGCAATATATTTGTTTTCTCACCTTGAAAAAAGTAAAGTAATAGAAAGTTAAGTTTAATATGTAATAGTTTGAATGGAAGGTGTTTAAAATTGTTATAAAATTAAAAGGAGATTCTTTAACCCTCTGTTAATTAAAGTTATACAAATAAAGGCTTCATATAAATGCTTAAAAAGTGTATAAGATTCCTAAAAAATTAACAATGTTTATATGTAACAAAAAAACTCTCTGCCTAAAAATCAAAAGGCAGATGTTTTAACTCATGTTCATCTGATTTATGCCACCTCTTCTAAAGAAGCAGCTCTATAGCTGCAAAAAGAAAGCAGCCATTAGGGGCTGCCAAAAGTAGTGCATAACAATAAATTATTATAAATTAAAATAACACCACTGCAATATGCAGCAGTCCTAAATATTGCTAGTTTGTTACAAAAATTAATATCCAGTTATATCACTATCACTTTGTTTTAAAACTTGCTGAAGCTTTCTTTAATATCTCCTTAAATAAGTCAAACCAACTTGCATTCCCCTTCCTATAAGAAAAATCAACAATAAACTAAGTTTAAATCCAGCACTGTGAGTTGCAGCTGCAGTTGCAGTTAAATACTAACAGCAGAACCAATGCAGGTATTAAGATTACAAATTAATGTGCTGCCTTACAGTCCAAATAGGAAATAATAATTTGTTCTTGCTTATGCCTCAAACTATACTAAATGGGAGCTGATCCCCAACATGAATTTTTTTTTAAGATTTATTTATTTTATTTATTTATCCCCCCCTTGCTGCTTGTGCTGCTGTGTCCATTCGCTGCGTGTCTTCTCTGTGTCTGCTTATCTCCCCCTTGCTGTGAGGTCTTGCTGCATCAGCCCATGGTGCCGCGCGAGCTGGCCTGCCCTCACAAGGAGGCACCGGGAAGCGAACCTGGGCCTCCCATATGGTAAACGGGAGCTTTATCCACTGAGCCACACCCGCTTCCACCCCAACATGAATTTTATTCAGAATTTTTTTATTCAGCATTTCGATCATGCTACTAACCTATATAACTTCATTGATTAGAAATCTTAAACCCATAAGAAATAAAAGTTTATTCATTAGATATCTGCTAGTTAAAACTCTAATTATTGTTTGTTGTTATATAATCTACTGTAGTTATGAATTATGTATAAAATACTTAAATACTAATCAAAACTTTAATACAATACATTGCATACTTAAGTAATTTGATAACTTGTAAGTTACACATAAATGTATATTGTTCAATATATATGTAAATCTCTTCTTTTAAGTTCAAACAATCCTAAAACCAAATGTATTTTTAAAAAATTTGGTGAGTATTGTTCAAACCTAAAAATAAAACATCATGCAGAAAATGTTGCTAATCAACAAACCAATGCCTTGCTAGTCAACACTTTTCATATTTCAGGAAAAATATTGAGAATTAAAAGAGTGAGCACATGAAGAATGTTCTGTAACAAATAAAAACAGATAAAGTGCATTCCAGAAAGTATTGTGTTCCTCCCTGAGAAAGTTGGCTACTTTCTCAGAGACTAATGCATAAACCTTAGACTGTACTGCCCAGAGTGTTGTGTTCCTTCCTGAGGAGGCTGGCCACTTCCTCAGGAATTAACACAGTGCTTCTGAGCTAAATTCTATAGTATCAAGTTCATTGGTTATGAGCACAATAAAAAGAATAGTCTCTGGTCAAGCCAGTTGAAGTCCCATCCTAAAAGAGGGTGCTCTGCACAAGTGTTTTCAATCAAAACTCTAATATTGGCTGCTGACTCAAAACTTCACAGCTGAAATCTAGATGCTAGGGAGTTTATATGTAATACTGCTCTATCTTTCTATCATTCTGTAACTCTGTTTAATATTAATTTAACCTTTTAATTAATTATATTATTCTCATTTCTCACTCTATTTGTCAGTATAAACTTATTAAACTAGTTTCCAAAAAACACCTAATAAAGTCCAATTAACTCAGCCTTAAAAATATTTCAAATATGTCATGTCATCTAAAACAATAAAACAAAAAAGGGGGAGTATGGATACCACCCCTAGAAATACAATAGCCCTAGCACAATATACTATAAATTTTTAAAATTGTAATTAAAACAACTTCTTAGCAGCTGAAAAACATTTCTCCCCTCTTCAGGAGAGTCATAAAATACAGGCTAAAATTCTGTACAAAGAAATGTTAGGAGATGGATCTTAGAAAAGACCCTGTGACTTCATAATGTGGGGGAGAGGGTCTGCATGTGTGCTTACTCCAACAGGCCCCTGGTAGCTGCCAGCAAAGAATATGAAGCTATACCATGAACTGGAAGAATCACCTGTTCAACCCAATACCACAAATGGAAAAGATGACAATGGAGGAACAAAGAAACTCCTGGATACAACCATGCTGTAACATTATCCAAACTCAAGCAGTAACTTGGGGAAGTCTTAAACAATTAAACCTAAAAGATTCATTGGTACACATTACTTTCATTATTTCAGCCATTATCATAGCTGCCACTTCCACCACTGTGGAAGTCACCTTAACAGAATCTGTCCAAACTGCTCATGTTGTTAATCAAATTATAACCACTGTCACCAGCAAACTTTTGACACAAACTCATATTGATAATAATATTCTTACAAGACTCAATGCATTAGAAGCATCTATTCTTTATATAGGTGAAAAACAACAAGCTCTACTTACCATACAAGATTTGCAGTGTGATTGGGAACATGTTAAAATTTGTGTCACCCCTTTGCCTTGGAATAGACTCTAACTTTACTGGGAATCAGTAAAAACCCATTTACAAGGGGCCTTCTCCTCCCATCTACAGGGAGAGGTACTTGCTCTCCAGCAATGTCTAGAACATCAATTCTTACACAACAAATGATATTTCAAACACTCAATGATAATTTACAATGGTTAAATCTGTCTAATTAATTTCATGGCCTAAACATAAAAATCTGGGTAATATCTCTTATTGAAATAATCATATTTCTTGTTTTATTATCAATCCTTAGGTTAATCTGCCAGGCCCTTTCTCAAGCTAACAGTGCTGAACAGAAACTCATCACCTTGGCCACAGCTTCATCCCTGCCTCTGCGTCTGGGTCTCCAGAACAGTGAAGCTTCAGAGCTCTATGACTTAAACATCTTTAATTCTTATCCCCTTTATACCTCCCCATTTTCCCAATCTTTCCCTACTCCATGTTAACTATAAACCTTATATTTGTGCTATATTACTCTGCAAAGTGGTTGCCTTACATTTACCAAATGTAATTTCAGATCCCGCATATGTGTACAACAAAAGGAGCTTTGCTTTGTATGCTGTGTGTGGAAGTCATGGGAAAAATCATTTGATTTCTATTCTGCTTTGCCTGGCTTCCAAAAGACAAAGAGCTGGTTAGCCAAAGACAGGTAAGATTCCTCAGGGAAGGAACAACCTAAGACAGGCACAGTCTCTTAGGGACCAGCAAATATTATTGAGGAGGCTTGTGGTGGCAAGCTTGCCCTATCCCTTCCAAGGAAGGAGTTTTTTCCTTTTACAGTTTTATTCCCACACTCAGATAAACCAAAAATCCTGTGGATCTGTGACAACTTGGACTCAGCACCTCCCTTGCTTATCTGTATATATTTTAAGGAAGGGGGAAATATGGGATTCTTCTGATCTTTGCTTCTAAGAAATAGTTTAGAGGCCTGCTCCCTTGTCCACACAGGGGAGTCAGCACTCTTGGTCTGTTCAGTTAATTAGTTAACCAAAACCTTCACCTCCACCTTATCTTTGACATAAGCCACTATATGTCTTCATTATCTTTCTGCTTGGATTGCTTGTGATGTTTTAATGACCTCTCACATACACACTAACTACCTGCTCCTTCTCATGGACACCCTGAACTTTACTGTAAAAAAAATTCTGAATAAAATTCATGCTGGGGATCAGCTTGAGAGAATAGCTCCTTCTGTTCTTCTCCCCCTCACCTATCTTAACCTCAGTGTTCAGAGTAATTCTTTGTGCCATCATGGGCTCTGCTGGACAGATCCCTGCAAGATTTTGCAGGACAGATTCCTGCATAATACAAATCTGCAGTTATTAAAACAATGTAACACAAGCATAAAGGTAAACATCTTAAACAATGGAATAAAATTGATACTTCAGAAGTAAACCCATATATCTATGGTCAATTAATTTTCCCATATAGGCCGTCAAAGTCTTGCACTCAGGAAAGAAGACTGTCTTCACCATTTGGTGGTGGAACAACTGGATATACAAATACAAAGCATGAATTTTAATGCTTACTTTACAATATTAACAAAAAAATGAAGTCATTTAGAGAAGTAAATGTAGGAGCAAAACTCTAATACTCTTACAAGTAAATATCGGGGTAATTATTCATTACTTTGGATGTGGTAATTGATGCTTAGATATGACATTAAAATCAGCAAAAACAAAAGAAAAAAATAGACAAGTTGTATTTCACAAAAAATTTAAAACTTTTTCATCAAAGAACCCTCTCCAGAAAGTGAAAAGGGAGAATATATTACATAATCATATATCTTAGAAGGGCCTAATATCCAGAATATATATTCTAAAAATCCCTTGCCATTTAACATAAAGGCAAATTATCTAATTTAAAATGGGCAAAGTAATTTAATAGACATTTCTTCAAGGAATACATGAAATTAGCTAACAAGCACATGAAATGATGCTCAAAATGTTTAGTCATTAGGGATATGCAAATCAACCCCACAATGTGACATCACATCACACCTGCTGGGTTGGTATACTTTTTTGAAAATCTAAAACAACTGCTGGTGAAGATGTGGAGAAATTGGAATCCTTGTACATAGCTCATAGGTATGTGAAATAGTGAAACCACTGTGGAAATTGTTTATGCAGTTCTTCAAGAAGATATCCACAGAATTAGCTGATGATCTAGCAATTCTCTTCCTTAATATATACCCCCAAAACTGAAGATATTCAAGTAATTGTATAAAACTTTTCATAGTAGCATTATTTACAGTAATGAACAGGTGGAAACAACACAAATATCTTATCACCTAATGAAAGAATAGCCAAAATATGTTATATCCATACATAGGAATTTCGTTCAGTCATAAAATGGAATAAAGTAATGGTACAAGCTATACCATGGAAAGGTCTTGAAAACATGTTAAGTGTTTTCAAAACCTAAGCCAGATGCAAAAGGTTACATTTTTAAAAAGATTCCATTTATATGCAGTAACCAGAATAGGCAAATGAATAGAGACAGAAAGACATTTAATGGTTGACTGGGATTGAGGGGAGTGGAGAGTGTGCAATGTTTCCTTTTGTGTGTATGAGATTTCCTTTGGAGTTGATAAAAATGTTCTGAAATTAGATAAAGCTGATGCACAACATAGTGAAGGTACTAAATGCCACTGACTATACTGTTAAAGTTGTTAATTTTTTGTTATGTGAATTATACCTAATTAAAAAATGTACAGGTAATGTGAAGTAGAGAAAGTCCATGAGATTTTATTCAAAGAAATTAATTTTCTCTAGAATATAGAACATATATATTTCAATGTATAGATGTGAATATAAACATTAAATGTTCTAAATTTTGATGAACATTTATTTTCTCATATTTATTTTTATGCTTACATGATAGCATATTCAGAGTAAAATAAAATAAAAATGGCAAATTAAAAAGAAAACCTTGAATTCCTCTCAAATATTTGTATAATACATTTGTGGATGAAATGGTAATAAAATTATATTCTGCAGAGTGTTATGTACTATTATCTTTAAATAATTACCCCTTATGAAAATATGTATAAAATTGGCTTACAATATTCTTTCAGATAATTACTAACATTTTTATTCTGTTGTAGAGAGAACTATGCAGCTTCAAGCTTATCACTCCCACCCTCCATTCTTCATCCCAGTAATCTGTTGAATTTTTGTCACATCATTAGTCCTATTGAAATGTTCATATTTATTCATCTTCCATTTATTTTTATTTCCAGATTTATTGCAGAGAATTCCAGCCTTTTATCTATAGAGAACCAGTGTGTAAGGATCCCTAATTAATCTTCAGACCTGGAATATTTTTTGTAAATATAATGCAACCAAAAGAAATTATGAACAAATAAATAAATGACTGAATCTTCATAATTTCTCTTCACAATAGCCTTACATTTCAACATCAGTAAAGAATTATAATTTTAAATGTATCTGGGAAATGCACTGAAGATGTACAGTATGTGCCCCACAGAATGAAGCACTGACTAGTTTTATTATCTGTGTAATCAGGCTCTGACCCCCTGGAATATAGTCCTTATGTGGTTTGACTGTTTTAAAGTGGTATGCAATAATAGAGGTTATAGTCACCTTGAGAAGAAGAAACAGGACAGAGCAGGAATTTGGAAAGGGAGGAAAGTGCTGCTTTCTTTTGGAACCTGTCTAGGAACCTAGTGACTTCACCATTTCTTCCAGATTTGGAGTTCTGGTGGGTTCTCCAAGCAATAGGTGTGAGCAGGTCACATTTACTTGCACTTTTATAAGTCCTGACTAATTCAAACTTATACCAAAGAAATATCTTCCATTTTATTGCATCCAATTTTACCTTACCATTCTCATTTCCTATTTTTTACTATTTGTGTCCTTTATTCATTTTTGTTTAGAATTTATTTTTTTACTTTTAATTGTGTTGTACAAGATTCTAGGTCTTTCCTGTTCAATACTGTAAGCAATAGACATATATGACTATTAAATTTAAATTAATTAAATTTAAATAACACTAAAAATACAGTGCTTTAGTAGCACTAACCAAATATCAAGTGCCCAATAGCTATATGTGGCTAGTGTCTGTAATGGAATGTGTAGATATAGAACACTATCTTCATTGAAGAAAGAAATATTGGGAATGATAATCTGAATTTTAGATATTTCTTCTATTTTTTCCTTTTATAAATGACTTTTTTTGCTTGTCTATTAACTCCTATGTCTTCACCCCAATAATGTTTAATTTTATTTATTTTAAGTTTTAAGGTAGGTACTTATATCATTTAATTATTTATTTTAATTTATGTCAGTATTTTATACAATACAAGACCAATAATTATCTCAGGAATATTTGTTTAGATTTGTGACTCTGGAAATTTTAAGTAATGCATTTAACTATTATTGCTATTTTTCATAAAGTATATTTTTATTTATGTACATCTTATTTTATATGTTTTCCTCTTTAATTTTCAGTTCATAGATTATATTTTCCATGTTTCTCATTATTTTCTGGTTTTATTTTCTTTTGAATGGGAAATATTGGTTATCCCTTTCAAATCTTTGAGGTTTT
>JAQZBX010072367.1:0-15080 GCA_029593785.1 Cabassous unicinctus | reverse complement strand
AGATTACAAATCCCCACTACAGATTACAAATCCCCATTAAAGATAATAAATTCCCAGGACTACTTGAACACTGGTCCAGGTAAGGAGTGAAAGGGCATAACAGGCAATTTAGTCTCTGCGCTTGGCTTTAAAACATTAATTACCCCGCCCCTTGTTAATGTTTGGGGAAGGAATCCCAGCTGTTTGCTATTTTGATTGGCTATCCCACCCATCAATTGCCCCGGGAGGGGGTGGGGGACCAATGGCAAGGCCACTTGAGAATATCCAGGGCTTTTCCTTGATCCCTGATGAAATCCCGGGCCAAGTGGGGGATTCTCATGAGGTTCTTCCAGCAGCCATCTTGTGGGGTCCTTCCGTTAGGGAAGGTTCCCACGGCTACGTGTTTCACAGCCATGCTTTTCTACCAGATCCTCGGTTTGTCTTTTCATTCCCTAAACTAGCCTGCTTCAATAGGATCCTATGTATTTTTTGGGGGGAAATATTTCAAAAATAATTTGAAAGCAATTATTTTATAATATGCCATCTCCTATGTAGAGATACACAACAGACTCGGCTCTACTTGAAGTGTATTAACGTTTACAGAACTTGAGGGACTACATAGGTAAATCTTGGGTAACAGTCATAAGTGAACACAGAGAGCCTCAGAAACCTTGTTAATTAGAAACAACCAACCACATATCTGCAGTGACAAATGGGTAGTGTTGGAAGAAACAAATTGGCATTCGTGTTAGTTCCTGACATCATCATAATGGTGGAATTCTGAGTAGTTCTTTTCTCCTGATTAAAAGACTTGACCATCCCTGTAGGGGTAAAAGTAGCTCTCATTTAGTAATGGACCTCTTGAGAGCAATTAGGTTTTATGTATTACATTAATTCCCAGACAGACACAATTGAGGATGGAATGCTAAAAATTTATTCTTAATAAATAGAATGTAGAAATACTACAATCAGTTTTCTGAATGCAGGACCAATCACATTGGATTGGTCCTGCATTCAATCAACTCTGTGTTGATTGTTCAATGAGTGGGGAATCAGATGAGCTCTCATATTCCTATTGAAAACACCTTTGATTACTTACATATGCAAATTTGTCAGAAAGTTCCCCTCTTTCTAATCCCTTTCTGCTGTCTGTTAAAACATAAGATTCTAGGCCCCTAGGATATTTCTTTTATCTTCTGAAATATACTGAATTTTATTACATGTCTAGTTCTGTGTTTACAAATTGTTATGAATGAATGTGTATATGTTTAAGTATATGTATATGAATATTTACATTATATTTTATCATAGTGTAAATATGCTTTGTCTTAGATGGTATGATTGGGATGTTTGACAAAATAATAATTCTTCTTTTACTGCCCACCTGATATTTGGGCTACAATCCTCAAGATCACTATTCTTATTAATGAACATTAGAAAGAGCTGTGCATTGAGTTGGGATAACCTAATACAATAAGATTATTTCACGGCTCTGAAAAAAAACTATTAAAGGATATCTAATTTAATCCTTTTGTTGAGTAATATTAGCCACTATTTTATCTGAACCTAGGGAATATCCTTTTGTAATGATATGGAAGATGACAATGTTTTATGGTAGAAAAGTCAGGAGCACAAAACATTGAATGGATGAGAGGGATCCTCAAAAGCAGGGTGTTAAAGATATTGATGGCTACTTCTGGATTTCATTTAAAGTCATCCCAGGCCTGAAGATGCAGTTAAAAAAAATTTATTGCTTCAATGTTTCATGGGATTTTATAAGTAATAGAATGTAAGTACTAGAAAGAATTGTAGTAATTGCCTAGCCAAATCACCTCATATTTCAAAGGAAACTTTTGAGGTCTAATGGTAAGATTTGTGAAAGATCCCATTAATATCCCATTAATAACTGATCTAGGACCCAAACTTTTGTTTTGTTTCAGATGGGGATCTTCTGAGAATGAGACAGTCCAGTCGAAAGTGAGATATTAAGGCTTCAACAATTATAGAGTGGATGCAACCTTAAACTAGGATGAAGTGTTCAACTTTAAGTTAGATGAGTCTACTCAATCGCCTGTGAAACAGGAAATGAGGGAGAAAGGTTGAATGAAGCCAAGGGTATATAAGCAAATGCTGAGATGCTGAGTGAGGGTGTTTGTAGCAGTTTGGTATTATTTAAGAATTCCAAAAATAGATATTGGATTATGTTTGTGAACTGGTCTTTTCCTCTGGGCATATAGATTATATTGGATTTGGAGGTATACTTGATTAAATAATGATTAAGGCTTTGATTGGGCCACTTCAGTAGGACGTTGAGTCCCCTCCCCCTTGGTGGCAGGGACTCACAGAGAAACTGCACCACAGAGAAGGAAGGTTGGAGTTTTAATGCTGGAGCAGGGGAAAGTAAGCACACAGAGGAGCAGAGCAGCTGGGCCCTGGAGAGAATCAAGCCCGGGGGGGAGAGAGACAGAGTCGGTCACCTGATAGTCTACAGCTGGCCTTGTGCAGTCAGCAGGGCAGCTGAGCCCAGATAGAAATAAGCCCCGGGAATAGAGGAAGACAGGAAGCCTGAACTCTTGGCAGACATCGGCAGCCATCTTGCGCCAACGCGTGGTAACAGATTTTGTTAGGGAAGTAATTTATGCTTTATGGCTTGTTAACTGTAACCTTTTACCCCCAAATAAATATTTTTATAAAAGCCAACAGATTTCTGGTATTTTGTATCGGCACCCCTTTGGCTGGCTAATACAGTGTTATTTTTAGGTGATTCCGTGTTTTTGTTTGTTTTAGGAAAATAGGAAATAAGGATATTTGCTGAGAATAAACAGGGCATCCACAGGTTAAGAGTTTGAGAAGAATGAAGAGTTTAGAAAATAACTGCAAAGGAAGCCTGGACAAAGAATTGACTTAGAAGGTTTGGTGGGCAGTGTTGAGAATCCAACTAAATTTGGTGATTTTCTCCAATAGCATTCAGCAGTTCTGGGTTCGTGTAGAGCTGGCAGAATCAGATTTATGCAAGTCTGTCCCCTCTCCTAGACAAATCCCACCAGGTCAATTGAAAAGAAGAATGCTATAGCAAACCTGTGCAGAATATTGGCAAGTCAGATATTAGAATCTATGCTCAATAGAGAAGGAATGAAAGAGCGACTCTAGACAAATCCTTCCCCCATGTCTTCACAGCTGGCCAGAGAGGTGGTACACTCAGACTCTACCCAATGCGTTTTCAATACATGCCTCTTTTCCTCCAGTCCTTTGAATCCATTTTATTTAGATAGTTATTGGTTGGTAATCAAGAGTCTCTGATACCCTAAAGTTTAATGTTCCTTTTAAGTCTAAATGTCTATCTCCTAAATTATATATATTTGCCAAGTTCCATTGAATTTACAGATTTTCACCCACAACCAGGGAGTACAATTACAGGAAAAATGTAAGAAAATAACATAAATGGTAAGAAAAGAAAATCCCTAGAAATTAAAAAAAAATGGTATTCATCATTGGAAAATACATGTTATATCACTTAAAATATTTAAACTAGCATTTTTTGGTTTGTCTTATTTTCACTGTTTTAGAAAACAAGCCCTAGCCCTTTCATTTCCTTCATTCTTTTGTTTCCCCAAATTTATCCATAAAAATAAGTAAAATAGAAGAATGTACTTTATATTTTATGACAACCACTTTATTTTTTCTAGGATGATATGATTTCTCTAAGGAATAGGTACATGTCAAATTACATGCAGTATTAAAAATTCTGGAATAATGACCAGTGCTCATTATTCTCTTATAAATATGTATAGGTGTAAAGTTAAAGCAGAAGCAATATGTGTTTTTTTCCCTCCACAATGTTTGGTGAAACATCCTTAAAGAAAGAATACTTTATTCTTTGTGTCCTTTACCTTCAAATCTAATTTTATTTAAAAACTCCCTATTGCATTTTGGAGAGAATTATGTGTCACTAGAAAGCTTGCAAATATAGACAAGATTATAACATAGAATACACTTTCTAAAACAATGAAAAACCTTTTAAAAAGAAACTGCTGTACTTCTTAAAATACTACCTATTATAAAAATTGGAATTTTATTTGATGAAATAACAGAATGATAATCAAAATATTTATTAAAATTTGTTCCCAGTTAATTATATAAATCTACTATCAATGCTTTTTGCTACTTCATAACATCAGAAGGATTATGGTTCTAATAACTAGATTTTTTCATAGACTTTGAATTTCTGATATCCAGGGCAATGACATTAACAAACTTTCTAATTAGCAACTTTCCTATATAAATTTGAACACAGAGGACAATACTTTATAAATTTTAGATTGTGGTAATAATGGAATAATTTCATTTAACAGACTTATTTTTTCCAATGTATATATAATTATTAGAACACCTAGAAAATAACTAGCCTTGTTAACAGTAGCCTTCTGTGAGCTACTTACTTAGTTTTTCTATTCACATATCAATTTTAGATTGGAGCTACCTTAAATACGCAACTCTGCAAGTCCATAAAGCTGTTCTCTATTTAAGCTATCATTGTGCAATGAGAACTCTGTATGCTTTAATTTAAAGATAATGATATATATATATGTATATATACATATATATATATATGTATATGTGTGTATGTGTATGTGTGTGTATGGCTATTTATTTCCATCAGTTTTATAACATTGTGTCCTGTGACCCCATCTCTTCCTTCACTGATATGTCTCTGTTGTAGTGTCTACTGCTCCTATGTTGCTTATAGAACCTAATTTCTATGTTTAGTCTTTTAAATTGCTATCACCCTGCATCTCTAACAGCTTTTACATTGCCTTATGGACGTTGGAAAACTCCATTCAAGGTCAGTCCTTTCTTTCTCTCACATAGTTGTGCATGGCTGAAGAAACACTATCATTCATAGTTTCTCACTTGAATTACATGAAAATGAAACTCAAGTTGGGGCAATTAATTTCCTTAATCATTCAGCCTCCCACTGTTTTCTCTCTCCAAACCTTCAACACTTATTCCCACACTCTCTCTTGTGCTGATCTTCATATTTCATTGAGAAAATATAATTCATGTGCAATTAGATTTCAGTCTCCTAATGCATCTATCTCCCTCTCTTCACTAATGTCCTTTTATTTTGCTTTTCATCCCCAGATAATCTATGGATCTATCTAAAGCCAAGCTTTCTTCTTTTGTATCATACCTCGTTCCCTCTGCCAATTCAAGGATATCACTCCAGAAATTGTTTCTTCTCTTTACCGAATCCTCAAATTCTACTCCTTAATGGATTATTCCCACCAACATATAAGCATATTATTTTTCCCATCAAAAATGTTAATAATGAATTTCTTGATCTCTCTTCTCCCTCTAAATACCAACATATTTCTCTGTTCCCCTGATAGTAAAACCCCTTGATGGAGTTGTTAATATCCTTTCTTCAGTTCCTCCCCATTCCCATTTTCATTATGCATCCAGTCAAATCATGACCTCCCTCACCCTGCCACTCAAATGTTTCAAGGTCACCGATGATTGTTATATTGCCAAAACAATAACCAATGTTCAATGTGCATCTTTCTCTAACAATTACCACATTTGGCACAGTTGATCATTCCTTCAGGCTGGAAATATTTTCTTCACTTGACTTCTGGAAAAACAGTTTCCTGGTTTCCTTCCAACCTCACTGGTTACTCTTTCTTAGAATATTTGTGGTTCCTTCTTAGCTCCTTGATCTTGAAATGTTGGAGTTCTAGGGCTTACTCCTTGGTCATTTGTGTTTCATCAGTGTCATGCCTTTAAATGCTGTGATGATTCTGAAACATATCTTCAAATCAGACACCCTCCCTGAGCTCTTGACATCTCTGCAGTTGCTATCTCTGCAGTTGCCTACTGAACCAGGCTCCTTGGATGTCCAATAAACAAATTAAACTTAAGATGTCCAAACCCAATTCTTGATTTTTCCTCTTAAACCTGCTCTTCTGCACTTTTCTTCATTTAGTGGTAACTCCAGTTGCTGAAGGTGAAAATTTCCTTCTCTCTCACTCTACATCCACAATAATTAAGAAATATATTCTCAAAATATATTCAGTACCCAACCACTTCATACAAACTCCACTGCTGCTATCCATCCAAGACTACACTGGCTTCTGCCTGGATTAATATTATAGCATCCTAACTAGCTCTTAGTAGTCTGTTTATTTGACTTTGTGCTATATTCTGGACAATAACCAATGTGATCTTATTAAAATAAAGTTAAATACAGATCACTCGGTGACCCTCCATACCACTTTCATAAAAGTCAGGTCTCCTCGATGGCCTGTGATGAGACTTGTGGGCTGCCCCAATGTCTCCTTCACAGATATGCCTCCTTGGCTACTTTTTGTGGGATTAAAATTGGACCCTCTGTGTCATTCAGGGTTCCTCATTCACACTGCCTGCTGTATTTTATTCTGTAGCACTTATCATCAGCTCACCTACTAAATACACTCTATTTTGTAAAGTTTATTTGTCTCTCACACTAAAATGTGAGTTCAGAGGAGCTAGAAAAGAGCTAAGTGTTTTTGGTTTTGGTTCTGGTTTTGTCTGTTCTGTTCCTTGCTGTATCCCCAGTACCTAGATCTGTTCCTGGCTAAATAAGTATTGTTGAATTAATTAATTATAACTGGCATTAACTTCCATCTGTTGTTCACTATAAGAGAAGTAAAGTCTTAAGCTGGTATAGCTAAGAGAATGCCTGTTCATTCATTGAACAGTTTTTCATTTCACGCAGTCCATGGTAGCTACATCAGGACAAATGGCGTCTTTCCATATTTCAAATTCAATGATCAGCTTCTGTTCTTACCTCTTGCCATTGTGTTGAAGTGAGTGATTGCTTAAAGCTAGGATTTTAATACTCACAGCAAAGAATTTTTCACTACCATTATTCCTCATTCAGATTTTAAGCACAGATGTCATTGCATGTATTTCTAAAAATCTATCAAAACCCATTCTTCTGTGTTATTAAATAGAATGCTTGAGGAGCCTGTGTGCACTCTGCAAATGCATCTTTGTCCCTGTTATCCTGTGTTGGTTTCTCTTTTTTTTCATATTGTGCTTTAGCTCAGTATGCCTTTATCCTTCTACATACCCCTTTCAGCAATGCTGTGAAAGAGTAAGGGTTTTTAGAGCTACATTTTTGTGGGGAAAAAAAAAGAAACTTCTATGTTGAGTTTGACTTGAGAAAGCTAGCCTGCAATGCAAATATCATAGACTATGCAATATCAAATATTCATTCTCCTTGGCTCCAACAGGCCAATGTTTTATTGTTTAATACCCCTAAATGTCACATAAATGCACGCAATATCAAATATTCATTCTCCTTGGCACCAGTGAGCCAAGGTTTTACTGTTTCATACCCCTAAATGTCACATAAATGTAGGCAAAAGCAGAGCTTGAGCTTTACAGACAGAGTCAGAAATAACTGCTTCCTGCTGGTTATTTCATGTACTTCATTCCATTCCACTACAGATTTGAACAAGAAGTTGTATCTCAGATCAGCAGCAGAAAAATTTGCTTATTTGGCTGATAAAGAAAAACTATTTCCCATGTCTGAACATGGGAACTTTTGGAAGCATCAAAGCATAGTGTCAAGCAATGAAGAAAATAAACTTTCCTTTTGCCTTCCATTTTCTTCCCAGATACGTGACCATCTAATTTAGCTGAACCTCCTGTTGATCACCACAACTAAAGAGTAGACGAGCCAGGCTTCTTGCTCCATGCTTCACACTACATAGAACAATCCAGGTCTGAGCTTCGATGAATCCATTACCGTGCACTGGAGCACATTGATCTCTTTGTCAGAAAGCAGCATCCCACCAAAGTGTGCCGAGTCCAACTCTGAGAATCTTTGTGGCTCACTCAAAGTTACACAGCTACCTCATAGCAAAACATTATAGTTTATAAAGTAATTTCACAGATATCAGTTTATTTGATTTATACAGCCTCCATGTGAAGAGGGCAGAGAGTTTTATAGATAAGAATGCTCCGCTCAGAGAAATTAAGTGTTTGCCAAAGGTGACCCAGGTAATAAAGTTACGGGGTAAGGCTGAGAGATAAGAGTTTAGGCTCTTACACCAAAGTTCTATACAATTCACAGCTCAGATCTTATCAAGCTTGCCATGTTGTTGGCACCTCCAATTATAGACTATGAAAACTTTTTAATTTTTAAATTTTATTACTGAATAATATCCCTGTGAACTATGAACAAGCAGGTGCAAATTGAAATGATGAGCTTAAATAATTGTAGGAATGTGATATATCACAAAATAGCTAATTGGATGTGACTCACTTATATTTTTTAAAAGACTTACCTTCCAAGGTTTCTTCCCTCTTCTGAACACAAGGGCCACAATTCCAATATGATTTAGCCCTCAGAAGTGTCTATTGTATTTTTTGTTCTTTTTTCTTTTCTTTTCTTTTATGTGTGTGGTCTCCTCAAGAACATGGTAGTGTTCTGCGAGAGAAAGGCTATATTACGAGGATTCTTATTTGTATTTATCACTAATGTTTTTTTCGTGTATGGTGTGACTAAAATGATGACATATGTTTTCATTGTTAAGTATTCTACACATGCACAAATATACAAGTGTTTTTTGATTTGGAACAAGCTTCAGTGAACAGATTCATTTTGGGGGGAATGAGGTGGGGCAGCAATGAATAGAAATTTTAGTAATTGTGAAAAGAATATATCCAATAAAAAACTCTTTGGGTTGTTAAAAATTAGTAAAAGGGAAATTACTTGAAATATTTAATAGTGGCTATCTCTCTGAGGGGTGATTTGAGTATTTTCAATGATACAAATGTATTGTTTTAAAATGTGAACAGGTTCCTATAAGTTCAACAATAAAAATAATCATGTTCCTAATTTTAATATTTTCATGCTATCGATTCCCTTGGTTTTGAAAAGAAATGTAAAATTATATTGAGAAGATTGCTCAGTTTTTCTTTTGTTTATTGTGGGTCTTGAAAGGTCTCAATTCTTAAATTTGTTTAGGGGATTACATACAAAGCCGGCTCCAAATTTGGTAGAACTGAAAATTGTGAAGTCATAGAATAAAAGGTATCATATGGCCCAGGAATTCCACTCTTTGGTGTATACACAAAAGAAATGAAAATGTGCCCCCCTACACACACACACAAACATGTGCATACGTATTTATAGCAGCATTATTCACAATAACCAAAAAGTGGTAACAATCCAAATACCCATCAACTGATGAATGGTTAAACAAACTGTGGTTCATCCATCCATACAATAGAATATAACTCAGCCATAAAAATGAGGCTCTAATACATGGTACAATGTGGATGGACCTTGAAAGAAGTGAAAGAAGCTGGTTGCAAAAGACCACATATTGCATGATTCGATTTATATGGAATCTCCAAAACAGTCAAATCAGTTGAGACACAAAGTAGATTAAGTGGTTCTCCGGGGCAAGCATGAATGGAGAGTGACTAATAATGGGTATGGAGTTTCTTTATGGTCTGATGAAAATGTTCTAGAATTAGATAGTGGCAATGATTGCACAACTCTGTAAATACACTGAAAGCCGAATTGTATACTTTAAAAATGAGACTTTAATAGGATGAGAATTAAATCTCAATAAAGCTGTTATAAAAAGTGAAATAGCTTTGTATAGTTGTTTAAAATAAAGACTTGGAAAATAATTTCTTATTACTTAAAATATAAATGTTAATGATGGAATATTAAATATTAATGCTCTTGATTTTTTTGGCAAACAATTTTGCAGTAGTCTTATTGGAAACACATATGTTTTAGAAAAACCTTCACAGTCTAGCAAATATTAGCATTTTTCATTAAGTAATTGAAATTAAAAGTGCTGTTTTATTTAATTTAAAGGATAAGTTTAAATTTAAGAGTAAAATAATAAATTTCAAAATGATGTAATTATCATGGGAATTTTTTTTTCTTACTTTGATTAAAATGCAAAATTATAGCTTGAAATTTACTCATCCCCTGAAGAACATCCTATAAGAAAACTCTATTTAAAAGATAGATATATTTTAATGTTAAATTTACTTAATTTTATTTTTCCTGGAACAGGAGCTGTCCTTGTATATATTAGAACATCGTGCTAGTGACTCCAGGGGGAATAAAAATGGTTTGGTCATTTTCTTTTTGGACAATGCCCAAATGAAAATTGTTTGCTCACTTGGCACTATCAGTTAGAATTAAGTCATGCTTCCAGGTGTCCCATCCTGTTCCCTGAAGTCTGGTCCAGTTCCAGAACAATCTGGACGAGGTGAATTTCACTGCGGTTGACCTAAGGTTATTTTTCCTCTTGAAAGACTTTGCCAGGCATCCAAATTTACGTTAAGACTTTTATCCCTACTTTGGTTGCCAGCATTTGTAAAAGGATGTGCAGTATGGTAGTGGTTAGCAGCGTGCACATTGGGATCGGAAAGACATGATGGCCGCATGATCTTCAGCACATTATTTAATGTCCTTGAACTTCAAGTTCCAGTCTCTCATTAGTGTACTATGGGTCCCCCACTTATGAATTTCTAAGGATTAAATGTGATAATGTGAACAATGCTTTGGCATTACAACTGGTTCATGATGTGTAATGCTAATAGGGCTACTTAAATTGTATCCTTTCTTTTGTTCCATGGATTTTATATATGAGAGGCCAACTGGTTTCACCTGAATTGGTGGTCCTTAAGTTTCAAAGATGTTTATTCCAGAATTCCTAGTAAATTTGGGAAACATAATTACTTTGAATTTTGTAAAATCAAAAAAAAAAAAAAAAAAAATCTGGTAGTCTCCCAAATCTCTTCAGGGGAAAGTGTGCAATGCAATTTAGGGTTATTTGGAATTAAGGTTTGTGTTAGGATCTAGATCTACATTTAATGTAACCTTGTACTAAATACCCAGCATCTCATTCTTCTCTTGTTTTCTTTCCCACACCTGCATGGAAAAGTTGCTTTGCGTAAAGCTGACACCATCTTTTCCTTAGAGGAGCTGCAGGCTACTCAGTCTAAAGATCCCATCTAGTAAATAGCAAATATTTACTATTGTAGTGATGGACCTGTGACCCAATGTAGTCCAATGAGAGTATATAGAGATTTCGGGCCTTTTGCAGAAACTAACAAATTTCCTTAATCTCCTGAGATATCTTCCAAAAGAAATCCACTCTTCAACCTTGAGTGTAGGTGAGGAAGTAAGTAGCCCTGTGGCTACTTACAAGGAAAGAGGAAACCAGCATTAGAATGAAGCTAACATCACAATAAGCAAAGCATAGGATATGAAAAAGAAACAGAAAAACAAACAAACAAACAAAAAAACTGGAGTCTTTATGACATCATTACACTGCTGAATTAAACCTTCCTGCTTATTGACTTTCCATTATATGAGCTAATAAATCTCCTTTATTGCATGAGCCAGATTGAATTGTACTTTGTTTTTTTCTTGCAGCAAAAATATGCTGAAACAGTAGATAAGACTCATGTATGTTTTTGTTAATAGTTTCTGATACTAATACTTAGAAAGATATAGTGTAGTAAATGTCTAAAATCTATCTGTTGATACAGCCAATGATAACAAATGCACAATTAAAAAGAAAAAGAAAAAGAAAAAGAAAAAGAAAAAAATTTCATTCTAAACAGGGGAAGAACACAAATATAAAACGTTCATGTTGTATCACAAGTATTCACAGAAATATAAATAAAATATGTATTTTTAAAATTTTGCATAATGCAGTGATTTTTCCCAGTATGATAAAAATACACAATCTTTAGTAAGAGATTACATATTTTGTCGTGATAAACTTGTCACATATATATTGCCTTGAATAGAACACATGTATCCTAAATAAACTCTAAAATTTCCTATTATGTTTCTCATCTAGTAAAAAAGAACAGTAGAAATGAGATAGTCTATAAATACTGCTGCAAAAAATAAAAAAATATATCATTTAATTTTATACTCCAATATAATATGTACTTGGTTAATAAAATTTAAATGGCTTTGTGTCCAAAATAAGCTCAAAACATGCAAACAAGGAACACTATAAAGATGCAGATTTATAATCATATTTTCTATATTGCATCATTTTGTGAAGTAGAATGAAAATACTGATTTACATATACAGATCTGCAACCCAGGTATTACATAATAAATATTTGAAATTCAGATATAAGACAATTTGTGTGATGGAATTATATTTTTTCATAAAATATCATTTTAAAAAATGGGCTGTGCAAAGTCATGTTTGGGCAGTGAGTCATTCAAGTTATTAGAGATACGACCATGTAGAATCAGTATGGGTTATCGCTGGTTGGATGGATATGAGAAAAAGAACATGCAAAAAGTGAAGGAGAAATGATTTTATCTTTGATGGCAGGGAGATGGATGCCATGCATTGAGAGAGTAAATTCTTGAGCAGAAACATGTTTTAAGAAAGAAGACAATATTTTTGTCTTTGGAACTTTAACTTTGAAGTGACAAGGACCAGTAGGATTTCCATGTTATGATGTGAAGCTCAGCTAGGGATCAGGATGATAGATATTAATTATGGAGCCATCAGCATTTCATTTTAATGGGTGAAATCATCCTGAGATAAGGTAGATATTGAAAAGGGAGAAATAAAAAGAGAAGAAGGCATAGAAAAACTCCTGAAGGTCACTTAAGGTTGAGCAGAAGAGAAGGATCCAGCAAATGAGACTAGGAATTTAAGAAATAGACAGAACACCAGGAGAGGGTTTGGCTATTCCAGAGCTTATACAAGACTAAATCCTACAAGTGTCCCTATGAGCAACCTACTGCTATCTCCATTTTAATGAATGAGGAACAATATTTCAACCATCCCAGAGATTTAAAGTATCTACCTGAGATCTCTAACTAGTTAGCTCTGAAGTTAATGTTTGAATCCAGTTGGACTGATAGAATTTTACCACCTATACCCCATTCTAACAATAACAGTAGTGACAGCCAATTATTTTTATTGTTTTTATTTTCAGGCTTACTGTGAGCCATGTGATACTTTAAATGATTAACATGTGTTCAGAGAGGGATAGAGTGGTCTCGGCCTTTGTATTTATTTTTCATCATTATTATTGCAATTTTATTTTGAGATAATTGTAGGTTAACATGCAATTATAAGAAAAAAGAGAGATCACATATACCTGTTACCCAACTTCTTCCAAAGATAGTATCTTGAAATCTATAGTACAATAGCACAAAGAGGATATTGAATTGATACAGTTAAAAGAGGGATTATCTGCATCACTACCAACTCTAACCCTTGTAGAACCACATCCACTTACCATAGTCCTCCTCTGCCCCTTAACTTAACCCTTGACATCCATTAATCTGTTCTCATTTCTATAATTTTGTCATTTCCAGAATGGTATCTAAATGGAATCATATTATGTGAGGATATGTTTCATTACTCTGGTTTACACTTCCAGGAGTGAAATTGATGGGTTGCATGGCAGTTGCATGTTTAGTTTTATTAGACACTGCCAAACTAATTTCCAGAGTAGTTGTTCCATTTTTCATTCCCACCAGCAATGTATCCAGTTTCTCTGCATCTTTGCCAGCATTTGATCTTGTCAATATTTTTAATTTTACTATTCTGATAGGTCTGTAGATACACCTCATGGTGGTATATTTACACTTGCTAATGGCTAACACTTTAACATCTTTTCATGTACTTATTTGCCATCTGTATATCCACTTTGATGAAATGCTTGCTCAAGTGTTTTGATCATTTTCTAAATGAATTATTGGTTCTTTTACTGTTGAGTTTAACAGTTCTTCAAATATTTTAGAAACTAGAATCACTAGTTTCTATGTCACTCATGTGGTTTGCAAATATTTTCTCCAAATAAGTGTCTTGTCTTCTCATTCTCTTCACAGGGTCTTTCATGCAAAATATTTGTAACTTTGATGAGCTCCAATTTATCAAATTTTACTTTTATGGATCTTGCTTTTGGTGTCAAATCTAAAAACACTTTGTTAACCCCAAGAGACCTAAGAATTTTTCCTTTGCTTTTTTCCTAAAAGTTTAATAGTTTTACATTTCACATTTAAGTTGATGGTCCATTTTGAGTCAATTCTTATGCAAGGTGTGAGATTCTGGCTGAGGTTGAATGTTTAATTATTCTATCACCATTTGTTGAGAAGTCTGTGTTTACTCCACTGAATTACTTTTGCCAAAAATCAGTTTAGAATATTCGGTTTACCTATTTCTGGGTTCACTGTCTTGATTTTTTGATCTCTATATCTTTCAATACCACAATGTTATGGTTACTCTGCTATATAGAAGTCCTTGATATAGGGTAGAGTGATTCCTCTTAATTTATTCATCATGTTCATGATTGTTGTTAGCTATTCTGGGGCTTGTACCCTTCCGTATATATTTTAGAATAAATTTATCTGTGTCTACAAAAAACAGTGCTGGATTTTTTTAAAGGAATTGCAACAAGTCTATAGATCAGTTTAGGGAAAATTTGCATCTTTACTACATTGATCTTCTGGTTCATGACCACAGAACCTATACATGTCTTATTAAGTTTATACTTATGTACTATAATTTTCTTTGCAGCAATTTACACTTTTAATTTTAATTTCCACTTCTTTATTTTTGGTACATAGAAACTCAATTTACTTTTAATGTTTGTCTAGCATCCCGCCAACTTTCTGAACTCATTTATTAATTCTAGGAGATTTTCGTATTGCTTTGTTTGGTTTGTTTGTTTTCAGTTTCCTAAATATATTCTCGAAAGACTCTCGTGAATTCTGAACAAAAAAAAGAGAAAAAGGTTTATTTTTTCTCTTACAATCTGCATGCCTTTTATTTCTGGCATGGAGTGGAACAATGTATCTACAAGCCAAATATGCCAAGGATTGTCAGCTAGGAGAAAAGCATGGCATAGTTTTTTTTCTCAGAGCCTCCATAAGGAACCAACCTTGCCTTGGTAGGTTGACCTATGTGCCCCAATTTAGGCATGTTCTTAACCTTAATCTCATCACAGCGCTGACCCTTGTCAGCCAACCACTCCGAACTGCCCTCTACCACTGCTCCAGTGCTGAGCAGCCGCTGCCTTCTCTCCAT